>OZ026807.1:8878236-9102546 GCA_964023185.1 Macaria liturata | reverse complement strand
AGTCAAAATAAAAATCATACTTATAAATACCCAAAAAAACTGATAAATAATAGAGATATAGATAGATAGAAAAATCGAAAACTTCCCCTTAGCCAAAAGTAGCGGATTCGTTTCCGTCAAGGAAAAGTTTGTTTCTTTTTTTCATATTGATATATACGAAAAAACTGAGACAATAGACTTAAAATAATTGTGCCACAACTCTGACGGCCTTATCGCTAGCAGCGATTTCTTCTAGGCCAATTAATTTGCCTGTTTCCAATAAAAGAAAACATTGAACATAAAAAATAATATTAAAACTTTGTGTACTTGTATCTTCTTTTTATCGAATGAGAGTAGCCAACTCTGGTGTCGAGAGTTTATCAAGCCGCCCTAAGAGCCACTGACATGGCTTAACGACTGGCCGTACTAGACAAACAGCCGGGACATACAATAAAGAATTTTCTATTCTATTCTATCTAAAGACATACCTCAGTGCAGAGTGTGAGGTACAGGTAGACAGCATCGCCGCCATGTTGCCAGCCGGAGATCTTGTACTGCTGCGCCGCCGCGTGGAGACTTGACAGTAAATTCGCGTGCTAAAAATATAATATAAATATTTCAGGACATATCACACAGCGCCATCTAGCCCCATACTAAGCAAACGCCTGTCGTAGGTACTAGGTAACGACTAACGGATATGATACTTATACACTTTTGTTTTGTAAATACATATACTTATTATACATAGAAATGACCAGACTCAACACAAGTAATTACACTCAGACATTTTTTTCGAGCGTTTGTGACTCTGTATAATCCTAGCTCGATGTACATACAATATTCAGTGGTATAGGGCAAGAAAAGCACACATTTTTTTATTTAATAAGGTCCTACCTGGTGCAGAGTGTCGTTGAGCACCGCCTTAGCCAGTATGTCTCTCATGAGCACCTCGTGCGCTGCGTTCCACTGCTCGGCCGCGGCCAGGTGCTCCGCCTCGAGGGCAGGCCGGTGCTGGGAACACATATTTAATATTTAAATACATGAAATAGACATTTTTAACATTTGTATTGGATTTTAGAAAAGGAGAGCAAATAAAATTGGTCAAATAGATGATGGTAATTTAATTGTGAAACTAAACTTATCATCAGCCTTAATTAAAAACAAACAAAAATAAATAAATACAACAAATACATTAGTTAAATCTATACATACAATAAATATGAAGAGCGTGGAAAGTCTGAACATTGAAAATATTTAAAAGAATCTAGAAACTGTTTGTTTAAACACTCATTACGCAAAAAAGGCTAAACGGATCATAATGATTTTCGGTATGTAGGTAGTATGTGATCTTAGGAGTGACACAGGCTACTTTTTATTCTGAAATAATACGAGCGAAGCCGCGGGGGTCCACTAGTAGACAATATCATTTCACTTCGCGAAAGCTTACTCTGTCTAAATTTGTCGGGAAAACAATGAGCGTATTCCTTGATTTTAAATCAATTTATGTACAAAGTAGGGTTTTCTTGTTTGTTCCTGATTTGCACCCAAACGGCTGGATGGATTTGGATCAAATTTGGCATGAGGATAGATTAAATTCTGTATTAACACATGGGCCACTTTTTATGTCACTTTAATCTTGGTACCAATGTTCAAATGTCAAAATGACGTCACAAATTATGGTTTAACACATACCTAGGCTACTTTTGCTTTCGGATAAACCACGATATCAATTTGCAAATGTCAATATTGTGTCACAAACTTGTCAGTTACAATATTTATGTCATGTTGTCAGTAATATAACTTTTTTGAGTTAACATTACTGATTTGAGTGTGTTTTCTTGTTTGATCCTTATTTACACCCAAAGATTGGACCGATTTGGATCAAATTTGGCACGAGGATAGATTAGATTTTGTAATAACGCATGGGCTGCTTTTTAAGTCAGATTAATCTTGGCACCAATGTTCAAATGTCAAAATTATGTCATAAACTTGTCAATCATATCATTTACATCAAGTTGCCAGTCATTGTCAATAAATTTGTCATGTTGTCAGCAATATTACCTCGTATTTAGCCCGATGCGCCTGCGCTATAAGCAGCCACTTCGCAGGGACTCGCAGCTAATTGATAAGTTCTATGCGAGCTTTCAATTTTGGTGTATCCGCTTTGGAAGGCGCGTTATTTTGTTTGCCAGTTTTTGAGTGTGTTTTCTTGTTTGATCCTTATTTACATCCAAACGGCTGGATGGATTTGGATCAAATTTGGTATCGGGATAGATTAAGATTCTTTTATTAACACATAAGCTACTTTTTATACCAGATTCATCTTGGTACTAATGTTCAAATATCAAAATGCCGTCACAAATCATGGTTTAACACATATAGGCTACTTTTGCTTTCGGATAAACCACGATATCAATTTGCAAATGTCAAAATTATGTCACAAACTTGTCAATAACATTATTTATGTCATGTTTTCATTAATATTACCTCGTATTTAGCCCGATGCGCCTGCGCTATAAGCAGCCACTTCTCAGGGACGCGCAGCTTTTTGATGAGTTCTATGCGCGCTTTCAACTCTGGTGTAAGTGTTTCCGCTTTGGAGGGCGCGTTATTTTGTTTTTAAGTGTGTTTTCTTGTTTGATCCTTAATTACACTCAAACGGCTGGATGGATTTGGATCAAATTTGGCATAAGGATAGGTTAGACTCTGTATTAACACATAAGCTACCTTTTATTTTGGATTAATCTTGATATCAATTTACAAATGTCAAAATTATGACACAAATCATGGTTTTCGGTCACAGGAAGGTCGTGGTAGCCAGCGACAGACATTGGGCTTCACCAGACAATAATAATAATAATAAAAAAACATGGTTTAACACATAGACTACTTTTGCTTTCGGATAAACCATGATATCAATTTGCAAATATCAAAATTATGTCACAAACTTGTCAATCATATCATTTACATCATGTTTATTTATTTTATTTTTATTTTATTTAGTTTGGTACAGTCACAGACAATCAGTTATAAAAATATATAAAAATAAATATATATTATGTTGTCAGTCATTGTCAATGAATTTGTCATTTTGTCAGTAATATTACCTCGTATTTAGCCCGATGCGCCTGCGCAATGAGCAGCCACTTCTCAGGGACTCGTAGTTTCTTGATGAGTTCTATGCGCGCTTTCAACTCTGGTGTGTCCGCTTTGGAAGGCGCGTGGCGGGACAACACGTTGCGGATAAGGTGGTTGCGACTGTGAGGAGAAAAACAACAATAATAAATCAATAAATATTATCACCAGACAGATGATTACAGATGTCACGTTTAATAAACAGGATTTTATAATTGTTTGCTTAGTATGGGGGATATACTAGATGGCTCGTAGGCAGCTAGCGGAGGCAATCGCAGGCGATTGCCAATGTTAAGGAAACAGTACGCGGATGGGTAACCGAAAAGTGGCATTCCATTTCAGGCGCTTCCGTGGGTCGGATGACACGTTAAACTGTAGGTCCCGGCTGTCTATACTCTGTTCACCGAGTCGAACTAATAGGGAAATCAAGCGTTGAACGTGATTGGTTGAAGATAAGAAGCTAAGGGCGCGTACACCGTGCGACCTAATGTTAGTCCGATACTGTTCCTTGACCGGTGCGGACGTGTTCTTTGTTTGGCGTTATTTCAGTGTGTTCAGTGTAGGGGTATATGTTGACCTGGCTTGTTTATTGGACTGATTTGTGCTTACTTTTGGATTTGGCTTGACCTGGCTTGGCTTACTGGACTGATTGTGTATAATTATTTTTTATTATATTAGTACCATAGGTAGCATACCTTCTCACTAATCTCTGCACACCTGGTGATATAGCGTATATTGTTATCTATTTTCCGAGATTTTGCAAACTGACCTTTTACGAAGTAATCAGTCAATATACTTTGTATTTAAATTCTTTCTTTTTAAATGATAGATCACCCATATAAACGCAGCCTTACATTTCCATGAATTAGCCACACCCACTGACCAATCCTGACAATTTGAGTCGATGCTGCATCCTTATCAGTTTCATACGGTTGTGCAAGTGAGAGGGCGCTCCATTAGTTCGATTTGGTGAATAGAGTATAGTACGGCAGTCGTTAAGCCACGTCAGAGGCCCAGAGAGCTGGCCACTCTCATTCGATAAGAAAACGAAGACACTGTGTCAAAATTATTTTATACAGTTACTAGTGGATGCTCGCGGCTTCACTCTTATTAAGAAGTAAAACTCGCATCCCCTATTTCACCCCTTTCAAAGTGGCATTTACAAAAATCCTTTCTTAGCGGACGCCTACGTCATAACATCTACCTGCTTGCCAAACTTCAGCCCGATCTGTCAAGTGGTTTGGGCTGTGCGTTGATAGATCATTATATCAGTCAGTCAGTCACCTTTGAGTTTTATATATTAAGATAATTATAAAATTTTTTTTTCATGTACTATTCTCGTATAATAAATGACTCACGCAGTCGCGCTAGGATGGTAGCAGAGCGCCTGCACCGCTAGATGCCACGCCCCCGCCGCCTCCAGCTGGTCGGCCGCGCCCACCACGTCGAACTGGTTGGGGTTGCCGAGCCACACGCCCAGGACGAAGCTGGGAACATACAAAGCATAAATGTTAGAAGCAATCATAATCATCTTTATTCATAAAAATAATATTACATGTCAACAAAAAATATATTAAAAGAACTACAATTACTACAATTTACTAGGTAGTTTCTATATTGTATAACGAATTAAATATTCAATTTAAACATGTCGAAATCATACATAGTTTTCCGGATAAGCCAGCAAACGCTGGCTTATTATGACAGTGGAGATTTGTAATAGGGTCTGTTTTTTACCTTTTAAGTAGATGAAGAGTAGATGAAAATACACAGCGTAAAAAACATTATGGCTAGATACGAGAAAAATAACTGTTGAACAGATCCACAAATAAAGAGACACCGAAAGAAGTAGGTACCTACCAGAGGCTATGATCGAGCGTGTCCTGTGTACATTGCGCGGGTCTGGGCGCGGGGCGCGCGTTGAGCGCGCGCGCACGGATCAACTCGTAGCGGAGATCCAACATGCGCTTCTGTTTACTACCCTAGAAGGAAAAAAAACATCGATTGTAATAGAAAGTACAACAATTTGATCATTGAAATCAAATTAATTTATTTTCGAAGATGAAGAAAAGAATACCTGATCACTAAACAAGTTAAATCAAGTGATATTGATATGACTATACATATTTTGATAACTCAAAAACCGTTAGTCCTATCGTCACCAAATTTCACAGATAACTTGCTAAATTCACTGTCTATCTTTTGACACAAACACTATCCAAATCGGCCAAGTGGTAATCAAAAAATCTATTCATATAATAAAGCTGACGAGGGTCAAAAATCTGAACATAGAAGAGAAGAAAAAAAATTGTTTGTGCTTACTTAAAATCTATAACAGAAGACATTTTAGCAGTTTTTAGAATTTTTGTGTGTTGTTTATTTAAACGTCCATAACCCAAAAACGGCTGAACGGATTAACATGATTTTTGGTATGTAGGTAGTATGAGGTCTTAGGAGTGTCATGGGCTACGTTTTATCTCAAAATAATGCGAGCGAAGCCGCAAGCGTCCACTAGTTACTAATTATCTACTGACCTGTGTGAATACAATTATAACAGTCGCAGTAGGCATACGCAGTATCGCAGTCGCAGTCGTAGTAGGTATACGGTGTTATTTATAACTTTCATACAAATGTTGACAACTCGGGAACCAAATCGTCACCAAATTTCATATGTTAATATCTCAAGAACCGTTAGTCCTGTCGTCATGAAATTTCACAGGCACTTAGCTTACTTCACTGGCTAGCTTTTGACACAAACTCTATCAAAATCGGCCAAGCGATTGTCGGGTAATTATCACTTTTCTACTTACCCGTGTGAGAACAACATCATAAGAGTCTGCATACGGTGGAACTGGCAATTGCATATCCATCTCGTCAGCATCAACCACGGTGAGATCCACCTCCTCCTCGGCCGAGGAGTTGTGCTCCTCATGCGTGAACAGGCTCTCGTACTTGCGGAGGACCTGCTCGAGCGATGGCACGTGCGGGCAGAGAAATCTGGGATGAAAAAATTGGTATAATAGTTAGTTTGGTGAAGAGAAAATTGGCATTAAACACAGGTTGGATATTTCCGGGATTCTCTCATGACTGAGGGTCGTGACTCCCCCGCAGAATTAATTCGTTAGGGGGGAGCTCTCTTGTGCAGATACATCGTGGTGGGCGCCCAGATCCTTCTACGGAACATGTTCACAAATGCCGGATTCGAACCAGGGTGCGTCAGAATACAATCGAGCTACACTGCTTTAAGTTTCTTATCAATTATACGAGTACATAGGTTGAAAATAATCATTAAAAGCTTATCATCTTGCACCCATATTTTGCGCAAATATATCGTAGTTCCCTCTCCCTTCCACAAACACATACACACACACACTTGCATGTATAATACAACACACACCATCCTCCTCCTCAGCCTTCCTAGGCAGAGCTAGTTCCTGCTCTGTTATTGTGGCGACCGCCTCCGTCAGCCACTGCAGCAAGCTGCGGTGGCGACTCACTGTGGCCAGCGCGTCTGTGCCGGGGACACCTGCAAATATGACGTTTATCTTATAAATAACGTAACTAATATGTGACGTAAAACTAAAATATCATTTCGAAAGAAACAATGAAAGAAAACATGTATTGTGGCAGATTTAACAGAGAAACAAACACAAGTAAGTACATAATAAACAAACAAACATAATATCTGCCTCAACACAGCCCCAACTCAGCATAATGTTGTGTGGACGCAACCAGCGCTGGTCTCCGTTGGGGCTGTGACGTCACGCACGTACAAGAAGGCAGGCAAATGAACAGACAAGATGAGACGTTTACAAAGAGGAGGAGGATTTTAAAAGGAAAAGCTGTCATTATGATTTATGGCGCGTCCGTAGCTCAGTACGCGGATTCCCATCCAGTGGCTGACTTTATCCAGGCTGACCAAAAAGGTGACGTTCGTTTTGCAAGAAATAGCAAGAACGTCTTTTTAATTTATGAACCACAATCCATATACATAAAACTCAAAGGTGACTGACTGACTGATATAGTGACCTATCAAGGCACAGCCCAAACCACTGGACGGATTGGGCCGAAATTTGGAATGAAGGTAGATGTTATGTTGTAGGCATCCGCTAAGGAAGGATTTTTGGAAATGCCACTTTCAAGGGGTGAAATAGGGGATGCAAGTTTTAGTTCTTAATTCGAGCGAAGCCGCGAGCTCCCATTCGTAAAATATATTTCTGCACAATAAATAAAAACTGCACGGAGACATTGATGTAATTGAAAGACAGTTACACAAAAATACACATATACATATACATACCACCATTCAGCAAATCAGCTCCCCATAGCGCGTCGCATAGCTTCCATACTTCGTAACAGTACGCGCCGCTCACACCGAACTGAAACAGGACATATAGATCTTTTACATTCCAAAATACTACTAGATACCAAAAATAGTTAAGTGTGGATTTGCACTCGCTTAGCGGTGATGGAAAACATCGTAAGGAAACCGACATGTTTGAGGAGCACAATATCCGAGGACATGTGTCTTCCGTGGAAGGAGCTGGGCGCCCACCACGATGTATCTGTGCAAGAGAACTCACCTAACTAATTAATGCTGCGGGGGAATCACGACCCTCAATCATGAGGAAATACGACTCAAGAGAGAGACTAATAAATAACTGAAACATACATTCAAATAATATTATGCCACGTATCTTATGGCAGAGCCTCCTACGGCGTTTTGAAAACTCTGTCACCAGAATTGGCCACTCATACAAAATTCGTTTTATCCCACTAGCGCCATTTAAATTTGGATGTTTTTTATATATACTTAACTTTTAATTTTTTTGACCGAATGTGTATGTCACGTGGTCGTATACTAAGATATTTATCTAGCAGTTTTTGATGTTTTTTCTTACCTTCCTATTCGCTCCCTTGCTTCTCTCCGCGTCACTAAGCAAGCCCCGCAGCACCGCGTGTCTCTGAGCCGGCTCCTCGACCAGCTTCAGTTGCGGACATTGCTCGCTAGATGGCGCCTCCACGAACTCTGAGTACTTGAACAGGGTCTCCAGTTGACGGCCTAAGACTTCCTGAAATATTAGAATGATACGTATAATAAGTAAATTTCAAAGTCAAACTTGCGCCACTCTAGAGACCAAGAAGTTATACAATAAATACTCTGGGGCTCGATTATTGTCTCGATCTTTATCTCGACAAGCTCTTGTCCGATTTAGTTGCAATGTTCTACAACAAGCATAGTTAAAACTAAACTATGTCCCTACCAACAGCACTATCCAAATTATGAGCATTTATGAATAAGCCCTCGCTTCGCTCATAGTACCTACACATTATAATGATAGTCTATGTGCTGTGACGCTAGTCTAAACATTTTTTTTTTGTTTAGCTTTGTATATCTCGACAACCACTTAATTTACATACAATGTTCTACAACATTGTCAAGCATAGTGTAAACTATCTATCTACCAAGTTTAAGCAATATTACACCAGTAGTTACTAAGTTATGACCACTTATGGATAAGCACTCGTTTCGCTCACCATACCTGTATGTTATAATGATGGTCTGCGTATTGTAACATCATATCTTGACAACCACTTATCCAATTTAGTTGCAATGTTCTACAATATTATCAAGTATAGTGGTAACTATCTCCCTACCAAGTTTCATCAATATCACACCAGTAGTTATCAAGTTATGACCATTTATGAATAAGCCCTCGCTTCACTCGCACATACCTGTATGTTATAATGATGGTCTGGGTGCTGTAACGCCAGTCTGGCGACGACTGCCTCCGACCAGTCGTGGGAGTCGCGACCGCGAGTGTACTTGTCCAGTTCTGAGAGCTCGGCCGCTGTGAAGAGAAGAATTGTGATGTAATTGTCACATTATAAATTGTTTTACTAGTCTAGTCTATTCAAAAAAAAAACACTAAGATTTGTTAGGTGGGACAAACGGATCGTTTTCAAAGAGACGGGAGTGTTTTTGAAGCCCCAAGGCTTCAAAAACAACAACTTTTGTTTAACGATTTTCGGAAATAACCAAAACAAAATTTAGTTGGGGGAATGGCTAGAACAGACTTGATGTGTTAATATCAGTGACCTTATTTAAAATGATATGCTACTTACTGGTATCGAAATGTGTGACAGCATCGTAATTAGTAGCGAAGAAGTATGGAACACTTATCTCTACGGACCTCCAAGATACAGGCTTTGGCCTAGTTTGGGGTCATTTAAAAATAGATATAGAGTAAGTCTTAGTATGTTTTTTTCTTGAATTTATTTATTAGTCTATACTCACTGGTATCCAGATCGGTGAGTGCATCGTAAGTGGTGGCGTAGACAATGTCACCTCGCGGCCCGAAACCCACGCGGCTGTGGCGGGCGCGCGCCACGCTCAGATCTGACATGAATTCGGCGCCGAGACGACCTGGGAAAAGAGCATTTTTATTCGTTTTTAACAAATTTTGACAAGTTAAATAATCATTTAAGAGAAGAAAAAATCGATTGCACCGGAATTTTATTCGTACCTATCCTTAAAATGTTAAGTAGTGCTCAATCATCTCGGAAATCTAGGTTAATATTCAAATATTCATTCCATACTTTTCTTTTTTATAGCTCATCCGTTAGTGGGAAAATGAAAGGAATCAAAGAAAGAAGTTACTTATAAATGCCCCATTTAATGAACAAGATAGTATTTGGCACAGAATCGAAAATAAATCATATTTCATAAATTTAATAAAATTCTGACAACATCAAAAAAACATGCTCGTCGACGGCGACATTATTAATTTCTATCTATCTCATCGCTCAGTTTCAGCGTAAATGACGGACAAACATACCAACAAACCAGAAATGACTTTTCGTCTTATATAATGGTATACTAGCGGTGCCCCGCGGTGTTACTAGCGTTGACCCGGGATGAAAAGTGTCCCATGAGTAACAAATAATCCAGGTTACAACCGATCTCCATACCAAATTTCATCTACATCGGTACAGCCGTTTGAGCGTGAACAAGTAACAAACATACACACTCACAAACTTTCGCCTTATTAATATGTGGTAGAGTGGTATTATATCTCACCAGCGATAGTATGCTTGAAGGGCGGCACTTTTCTGTGATACTTCAGTATTATCGTGTGCGGCTTCACGATCAGAGGCGGCATCTCCACTTCTGAAACAAATTAAGGGAAAAATAAATAAGAAGCAATTGGAAAATATACACACTTCTTTCAGTTGTTGTTATTCTTCTCAATTAATGGGGTTGGACCCCGATCTACCTGATGTAATTGAATACCGGTTGAAAATATAATTGATAACATAAAATACCGGCAGTTGCTCTATGTAAATAGAGCAACTGCCATCACACCTCCGCAATAAAAATAAGTCTCTCTCTCTCTGTGAGTCGTATTTCCTCATGACTGAGGGTCGTGACTCCCCCGCAGAATTGATTAGTTAGGTGAGTTCTCTTGTGCAGATACATCGTGGTGGGCGCCCAGCTCCTTTAACGGAAAACACATGTCCTCGGATATATTGTGCTCCACAAACATGTCGGTCTCAAACATTAGTTTGGGTGCGTCAGAATGAAAGCTTAAATGCGAGCCACACTAGCTTTTAATTTTTTTTCAGTATACATATTTCAATATATAGGAAGAAGATTAGTACAGCAACTGCCATTAAACCTCCGCACCCCGTAGGGATAATCAATATTTAGTTGGTAAGACCAAGTGTCGGATTATTTAGCGGTCGGGCGCAGAGTGATTCTTTTGAGGAACAGGGATGTTTCCCAAAGTACCAAACTTTCAAACTAAGCAATAATAAAGACTGTATAAAAAAAATCGGGTGTTTTCTATCGGGCCACACCCCCTTGTAACACTGTTACTGGATAGGAAACCCCCAAAAAATAGCTTGTCACGATAGTAGTACCTTCAGAGGTGGGCAGTAGTGTGCGCTCACTTGTGTCGCCCTCCGCCGCAGCGGGCAGGGAAGGCGCCGCCTGTGTCAGTGGGGGCAGGGCGGCGCACATCGGAACTAACTGGTCGCCCGTCGAGATTGATATGTCGTCTTCCATTTCTGTGGGAAAAGAATAAGAATAATACATATTAAAATAGTAATATGAAAAGAAAAATAAAACAGTTTGCGGGCTTATGAGTACAAAATCCGGGGATTATCATCATACTCAAATTTCATCCAAATGTCAAAGTTTATTTATTTGCACGAATATTGTCATACATAGTAGGTGTTACATAAACTTGTTGTATCTAATATTCTGCTGATAGACGTACACATGTTAGTTTTATGGCTAGTCAAGTTATGTGTATAATAAACTCCTTTTCTTTAAAGCAGTAAGTCAAGAAGGTAGGGTATATTGTAACTAAACAAAATCTTGTAAGAATAATTTAAGTAGGTACTTACATCAAAAACTTTTTTCTACGTCTTAAAATAGAACATTAGTTTGTGAGGATATGCAATTTATCAGAAACAGTGATTCAGTATTTTGTAATAATTAACATTAAATTGACATCAAGATGAGTACACATGTCTTGGAATCTGTTCTGGATCGAAACCAACAAAAAAATTATATTGAGTTAATTTAAAGACGTATTCCGTCTTATTTCAAAACGCGGATTAAATATTAGTCCAGGACTTTGAAAATAAACACACAATCAAATGTCTAATTTCGAACAGCAAAAACGGATTTTCAAAGTTCTGGACTAATAGTTAAACCACGTTTTGTAATAAAGCCCATTCTGTTTTGTGTGTCATAGTATATAAATAAAAAAATAAAGCATAATAATAAAAAAAAAAAAAAACTGTGCAAGCACTCTACCTGTGTCCGCATACAGCGAGGCCTTCATGAGCTGCACGTGGTGGCTCTGCGTGTGCTCCAACCGCGCCAGCTCCGTGGTGGGGCTCTTCACACCGTACGCTGCAATATACACACATGACACATTATATATAGTTAGAATTAAGTACATAATATCACCGTACGCTGGAATATACATACACGAGTCATTTATATAGTCATTGTATATGGATATAATATTTTAAATTTAAGCGTAAAGCACCATAATTATAAATATACAGATAGATTGTTACAATATTCTTATAAAATTGTGTTTGCAAACAATGTAAGTTGTAATGCAAGCTGTGCTTAACTTCGATATGTGACACAATCTATATTTACCTACGTATATGGTCTGTCATAATTTTATTGTATGCACTATTGTGATTACAATGCCTAAATAAATAAATTTAATTTAGTTAGAATTATGTATGTAATATCTAAAACGTATCAGTTACTTCGAATGATCTATAAATAGTCACTTAAGGCATCATTTTATCTGATACTAGCTGTGTCCTGGGGTTTCACCCGCATAAGTATGTCCGTCTCCTGATTCTAAGTTACTTCCCCATACATTTTCAGCCAAATCGGTACAGCCATAAATAGGTTTCTTCTAGGCAAGCGTGCTACAACGAATACTACAGTGGTGCTTAACATCAGGCAGGCTGTAGTCAAACGCAAGCCTATTCCGTGTTAAAAAAAGCCTTTCTTGAGTTCAAAATAATGTAACTTATACAACTTTCTTTTAGAAATATATACCAAATTCTAAGAAGTCTTCTTAGTTCAGATTTAAAATATACAAATCATATAAAAATATCTTACCTCTATTATCTTGGTACAGACTTTGCGACTCGGCGTTGTCTTCAGTCGTGTCCATCTCGAAACCTGTAACAAGGTTTTTAAAAATAAATAAGTTGTCTGTGTACATATTTGTCAACTAGTGGACGCCTGACGTCACGGTTAATACTGACGTCTGAAACATACTTAACGTTACACCTATGCTTGACGTTACAACTATGATTGACGTTCGATCCACATATGCCGTTAGTAAATAAGTCTGGGGTTTTTAATTAATAAGACAAAACATATGATATTCACCTCTAGCACCGTTAAGCAAGTTTAGCGAGGCCTGCTGCATGCAGAATATACTGTCGCTGCCGACTCCGTGAGACATAGATGACGTCAGATCCATGCCTGACGTCGCGGCTAAACCTGAAGTCACGGGCATACCTGAAAAGGTTAATTTATTTATTGCTAAAACATAGTAATAGAAAAATTGTACGTAAATACGAATGTGATTTCCTAATTCAGCAGTAACTACACATACAACACTAAAAAAATATGTGTATTGTCAATTTTATTTGTGAAATAAAATTGTGTTATACATATTTTTGTGATCACAACGATCATCAGGAAAAGGTAAACTAAATTAAACTAGTACTACAAGGCACATCCATATTTTCTACACATTTTAGTCGTGGTATATGTGCAAAGTTCATATATGTGTATACATTAAGCTAGGATTATACAGAGTCACAAACGCTCGAAAAACATGTCCGAGCCAAAACTCTGGCCACGCTACTCGTTGAGCAGACTTTTGGATTACCTATCTCTTTTGCACGTTCTTTAAATATGTAAGAGCGAAAGAGACAAGCAGTGTTTTGTTTGCGCTCGCTGACGATGTTAGCGTTCGGACACTTTCCTGCGCTTGTTAGTTTGAGATTGTGTCTCTGTATAATCATAGCTCAATGTATATATATATATATATATATATATATATATATATATATATATATATATTATTCACATTATTTTAATTACACAAATATGTCTATATAGTATATGAATACAAACAGTTGTGCATATTGGTTGTCCCTCGGGGAAGACAATAGTACACTTTTCATTCCCTTCGGCACAACCAGTTGTGCAGAGCAGTTGTGCGCCGGGGAAGTAACGTTATTTTAGCTCAGTAACGTTTCTATAGCACCAATAATTCGTACAAGTAAGCCAAATACTGCAACCAACCTTTTGAAGTCAGTCCCATGCCATTAGACATGAGCCCCAGCCCGCCGAGCCCTGCCTTGGGCGCGCCCAGCCCGAGCCCGCCCAGACCAGGGGACTGAGCTGACAGGGGAGGGAGCATAGCTGGAAGAAAACAAACAAAAAATGATTTTTTCGGCACATTTCTCTACTACTAGCTCCATACTGAGCGTTTGTGTTATGTTGTGTCTCCTAAATTAAACCAAGTTTTAGATCATCAACATGGTAACTGTCTTTATTCTATACTAGTAGCGCTTAGATGTGAGGTCAAAAATATTCTTCTATCTGGTTAGTTCACATTCATACTTCACATAAATATCATAGAGACAAAAGTTTGTGCGTGAGTGTGTATGTTTATTACTTCTTTTAGCTCAAACGGCTGAACCGATTTGGATAATATTTGGTATGGAGGTAGATTAGAACCTGGATTAACACATAGGCTACTTGTCAACCACGGGGTAACACGAGTAAAACCGCGAGGAGCCGCCAGTAAATAATCATCCGGTTGTCATTTCAATCCAAGATGGCCGTCGCTAAGGCAGCCATCTCGGATTTAAGCGACGAAAGAACACTAATGATTATGAATTAAGATTTGTTGTGCGCGCATTTGACCCTTCATTAAACGTAAAAATTATCTATTATACAATAATTTATATGTGTATAAGACTCATTGTAAAGTTGGGTCTAATTTCACTCCTCAAAAGTAAATATACATACACGGAGCAGCATTATTCTGCAGCGCCTGGTTGGCGAGCTGGCGACGCAGCACCTCCGGGGTCACGTCGTCCTCTTCGTCGGAGTCTGTGAGGCCGTACTTGCTGAAATGCTCCACCTGGAATAATATAAAAATATATATATTATTTCTAGTGGGTGCTCGCGGTTTCGCTCGCATAAAGAAGTAAAACTTGCATCCCCTATTTCACCCCTTTAAAAGTGGCATTTCCAAAAATCCTTTCTTAGCGGATGCCTACGTCGTAACATCTACCTTCATTCCAAATTTCAGCCTGATCCGTCCAGTGGTTTGGGCTGTGCGTTGATAGATCACTATATCAGTCAGTTTGTCAGTCACATTTGAGTTTTATATCCTGGCCTCTCTATCCTCTTTCCACTTATATCTGTTTATTGCTGTGTGGCCAGTTTTGACGAAAGGAGTCTAGGTGATCCCGCCATCTCCGTCTAGGCCTGACGCGACGTCTGACTACTCCTGGAGTGCACAGCGTGGTGCGTTTCGCCCACAAGTCATCCGACATCCGGCAAATGTGTCTCGCCCAGTTCCACTTTAATTCGGCCGCTTTTTGACCAACGTAAGGGATTCGAGTTTAGGATTGGAAAATTATGTGCGACTTGTAGGGACAATTACTGTGCGGCCCCGTGTACACATATGAATGTAAACTGACTTGCCCTATAGGATGTGATGTCATAAGGTGAATAAAGCTTTTATCTTTTTCTTTTTTTAACTCACCCGGAACACCCAGCTGCCGGTCTCAGTGCGATACTCTATGAACTTGGTGTCGTGTTTTTCGCACACGCGACGCAGTTTGCGCTCAAACTCCCATAGCCTGCGGAATGTAGACAATTCATTTATTCATTATATACTACAACTATTGAAAGCAGTAATTTAAATTGTCATGATTTGTTTACTATGTCATACAATGTATAATCAACCCAATATAACAGCTAGCACATTATATTAAAACGAGGGGTTAAATTGCAAATAAAAAGTAGTAGTTAGTTTATAAGAAATTATATATGTACTTATAAACTGAATTCTGTTTTTGACTGTTTTTTGTGGAAGGCGTCTTAATGTGTTTGCCCAAGAGAACTTCTGCAATAAATCAAATCTGCACAGGAGTCAGTAAAGGTCGTCCTTTACTTATGAAGAATACGAGTCAAAGAGACAGAAAAGTTCTGAGAGTTAAAGTATCTGCTGCAATCGAGGTAGGAAGAGCGCCGTTGTAGTATCGCATTAAGGCGGCGGTATATCTAAAAGGACTAATGGTAAGCTAGAGGTACTATATGTCAGAGAAAGAGAGAGAGATAGAGAGAGAGAGACAGACAAACACACACACACACTGAGAAAGAGATGGAGATAGCTACCTGTCGGGCTCCGTGATGGGTCGGTTCTGCGTCTTGTCCCTCGGCCACACGCGGTCCAGGGTCACTATGGCGCGCTTGTTGAGCCCCTCGCCCACGGGCGGCTTCACGCCGTCGTCCGGGTAGATGACTACTTCTTTGTTGAAGAAATGAACTGTAAAAAAAAAAACTATGTATACCTAAATAAAAGCTTTATTTCCAATGGTGTGATATAAGTTATGTTGATGGTCTGGTAAATGGTCAACTGTTTCGTTGCATTCATTGTATGAATATATTTTTTTAATAAGCACACTGTAGATTCGACGAAAAAGTAAACAAGTGACTCGTCACTGGATCGAACAAGTGACTCGTCGAAAAAGTAAATAAGAGACTCGTCGACTGGGTGGATAAGAGACTCATCGGTCAAGTGAATAATTTGACTAATCGACCGAGTGAATGATGACTCACCGAATGAATAACCAAGTGAATTGTCGAATGCCTAAACAAGTGACTCGTTGAAAGAGTGAAGAAATTACTCGTCGAACAAGTGACTCGTTCAATGAGTGTACAAGTGACTCGCCACTCTCCCCCCTGTATCAAACGCGCCGCCTCACCTAGTTGGTCCAAGTCCAGGCCGGTGACGTCGACCTCAGAGTCGTAGTACACGTTGCCGTAGTGTGTGCGGCCAATGGTCAGCTCGGGGACTATGCATGTGCCGTCGGGGCTGGTGTACTCTGGAAATGAATTAAACACGATTAAATAATTAAATATGTGTCGAGTGTAACTCGGTGGTGGAAGCGTCTGTTTAACATTATTATGGCGCCCCCTGGACCCGCAGCATGGCTCGCGGGAAGTTTATATCCACGTAGAGCATGGGTCGACAGCGCAGTACAAACAAAACGTAGCATATTAGGATAATTTGATGACAGGTAGATTGCGATTTTTTTTCGGATAAAATTGTAGGATAAACCTGATTTCACGGTAGCCATGCTTCCCAATGACCAATTATTATTTTTCTAGTTATTTGTGTATATGTACTCGCTTGGCGGTGAAGGAAAACATCAACAGTTTCCTCACGAGGTGTTCCGTCATGTTAGAGTGCACAAAATCCGAGAATATTCCGTGGAAGTTAGGTTTCAGGTAGTAACTAATAATATATTGTATCATTGGTGTAATTCTTGCTTGTACGGTGCTCATTTGAAATAATTATATAGCTTAGTATGTTACCTTTCATCTCCTCCAGGCTGGGTATAGTGTAATATCCGTCGCGGGTTAGTTTGATGCCGGCGGGGTGCGGGGGCGCCTCGCGCGGGGGCGGGATCTCGTCTGCCGCTGGAAAAGCCATTTAACTATATTAACAGAAAGACATTGCACACAGCGCCATCTAGCCCCACACTAAGCAGACGCTTTTGTCGTGGGTACTAGATAACGGATATAATACTTATATACTTTTCATTTGTAATTGAATATTTATGATGGACAGATACTTGTGTTGTCAAGACTTTTTGTAACTGTTGATATCCTTGATTTCCAAGAACGTTGAAACTTGCAAGTAAACAAATACAATTTTTAAATAGATTATTTTACATATTTTATACATATTGACTTGCACGTTGCAATGCTTAATTTATAACGTTTAATTAATAACTTCTTTCGATACGTTAAAATTGGCCCCAATTGGAAGGATTCAATGAAAGAACTACTTCTTCTTCTTCTTATCGAATGAGAGTGGCCAACTCTGGTGTCGAGAGTTTATCAAGCCGCCCTAAGGGCCTCTGACATGGCTTAACGACTGCCGTACTAGACAAACAGCCGGGACCTACAATTTAACGTAAAGAAGAAAAGAAAGAAAGAACTACTAAATTTCCTACATCGATTTATTAAAGAACATTACCTACACTAGAAATAATTGAATCCTATTATTTTTAATCTGTACAAACAATTCTGGTAAATTCATATCATCTTGTAAGTACATGAAGTGACTACAAAAATAAAATAAAAACACTACATAAATCTTATAGTAACCATGAATCCTGCCGATTTTGAGGGACAATCTATCCCAGGACACAAGCTTGATATTGTCACCTGTGCTGTTCTGCCCGAACACACTGTCCAACGTGGTATCTGTGTTACAATATCATATTTAACTTTTTTCAATGGGATAAAGGCATTATACTCACGATGTGAAAAGTGTATTTCACTTGAGGGAGATTACATTGGAAAATAAATAAATAAAAACTACTCCTTTCTTTCAATACGTACCTACCTTAGGCCACGATCTTCTCAGCCGGCCTTCGTATCTAATATGACACGATATTTTTGACAGTTGTCTTTCCATACTTTTTTTTATAAAAATTAGTTTAACTACTTTTATTAACTTACCAGATTGCTTATTCTCCTTATTGTCAGGCGATGTCAGATACTAAGGAAAATATTTCTTTCTTTTCTTTCATAGGTCTTACCAAATTCAATATGGCCGCCGTAACAAGATGGCGGATGTCACTTTTTGCGCATAAAATTGTCTTTGAATTTCTTTTTGATTTTAACTGTTTTTTATTTCTTGTGACACATTTTCAGTTTATTATACAAATACATATATCAGCACTTACCAGATTGCATATTTTCTTTATTATCAGGCGATGTCTGCGCGGGAGGTCTGATGTTTAGCTCTCGCACTGAATGTTCGGCGCTTTGAGGTGGTGAGACCAGAGGCTTACGTAGCGGCTTGGTGGTCAACCTGCGTCGTAGAAAAGAGGGGTTTTTTAATTCAAATTATTTGTTCAATAAAAAATCTAATTAACTACTAGTGGGTGCTCGCGGCTTCGCTCGCATTAAGTAAAACTTGCATCCCCTGTTTTACCCCTTTAAAAGTGGCATATCTAAAAATCAATTCTTAGCGAATGCCTCAACGTCACGTCATAACATCTACCTGCATGCCAAATTTCAGCCAATCCGTCCAGTGGTTTGGGCTGTGCGTTGATAGATCACTATGTCAGTCAGTCAGTCAGTCACCTTTGAGTTTTATATATTTAGATTACATAATGTTTACTGCACTCCAATGCTTCAGCTCTCATGTAAAATGGATATCCGAAAATAACGTACTAAAACACATTATTTATTAAGACAGCAGTCATGTTAAAATACTTGAAATATCAACTCACCAACTAGCTCGTCTCTCCGTCCCGTCAGATGGGAGCTCTTTGTCTGTAAAATAAATAAAACCAATGAAAGTTTTTACTAACGGCTAATGCTTATTCGGTGATATTTTTGCTAAAAATCATACAAATTAATTAGATACACTGTGTGAAGAAAATATAAACGGGATATATTCACTCATAGGTGTTATTTTATTTAATAAAAGATCAAACAATTATCGTGGATTTTTACGGGACCTCATACTATGTACCTACATACCAAAAATCATGAGGATCCGTTCAGCCGTCTTGGCGTGGTTCAGGTTTAAATAAACAGACAAACGAATAATCTGTCAAAAATCTAAAAACTGCTAAATTGTTGTTTTTTGAACGTGTTCTGTTATAAATAGATATAAAGTATACCCAATCCATATTTTTTTCGAATATCTTCCCTCTCTTACTCCATGTTACCCGCGGAATATAATCGAGCGATCTTTAAAGCGAGAGAGAATCGGTTCTGACTGGGTAAGCACGCTCCATCCTATACCGTAATGATTGCTTACCATGGCTAATTACGGCCAAGTCTAAACCCATTTCGTGTAAAACCTTCTAGGTACAGATTATATAATTACCTAAGTTAGGATAGAGTCGCGGCGTGGGCTCGTTGTCGATTGGTTTCTCTTTGCTCTCACCCCACGGCATTTTGGATGCGCTCAACCTGAAATAAATAACAATCAAATAATCAACAATAAATATATCAATCAATTGGCATCGGATGACAATGTCAATGTCAAAATAGTGTTGAATGTCCTGGCTGTGGTAGTCATAATATAATAAAATAAAAAGCCTTTATTTCTATCACATTATTTCTTTCTTTCACACTACTTATATATCTATTATTTAAAATTAAAATCACCATTATGAGAAAGACACCCTTAACCAATTTAACCACAGCATATTTGAATTTCGCACGTGACAGAATTGACGTGATAATGAAATATTTTCTGTTTGCATGATTTAATTTAAACTTTATACACTTTCAATTTCTTAGTAGTCATAATACGTCAGTCATTATTAAGTCAAGTCTGATGCCCTTAGGGCAGCTTGAAAACTCTGATATCCGAGTTCGACGCTCTTTTACGAACTTCCTTATTAAATTATTTAATATTTTTTGTGTTTTCTCAATAATTATATATTTATTTATTTCTCTATTGTATAAAAAATAATTACTTACCAGCTTCCTTGCCTGTCCGAGGTGACATCCAAATCTGTGAAAGAACATTTATAAAAATTAGTATGCGTCTACCATTTTTTCTTCTCCTAAACACAGTGTATCAAAAGAAGTTTAGTTTGAGATTTGTAACATGGAATACAGAAATGTCTAAATTTTTTGAATTAAACAGCAGTCGTAAGATTTTTTTTCATATTGTGTCATGTACAAAATATTTCAAATTATTTTTAATTCATTAATTGTCGACGACATCGTCAAAGTCGAGGGTCCAACCTGGATGAGGTCTACACAAGATCGACGCAGAAGGCACATACAAAGGGAGGCCTATACCCAGCAGTGGGATCTCGAGGGCTGTGGATGATGATGATGATGAATTATATGTATGTGAATACGTACTAGTATTATTCTCAAAGCTGATATTCCTCTTGGCTCGTTCCGCATCCGTCTCGCTCGCACGCGGGGGCGCGCCGGCTGCCGTCTCTATCGCACCGTCTCTCTGCGCCTCGCCGTTACACTCGGGGTGTTGGGGGTGAGGCGGCTCTTCTTGTGATCTGGGAATATAAAAAATGAATACAAATTTATTTGTCTATCTATCAGCATTATACCAAAACATACTACAAGTTATACTTAAAGTTAAAATAATAAACCATACACTTGGTAAAACAAAACCATCTAAGTACACATTTACAAATAATAACTTAATTTCTTAGTAATAAACAGATAAACAGATAAACATTTTATTGATAATTTGATGAATTATAAGTCAATTAGGAAAGGCAAAATTACAATAAAATTTCTATGAAATAATCATAATCTAAAATAATCATACTTATTACAAAAATTAATAGGAAATTGCATTCATTATAAAAATTTCGCAATTAACATTCGTCTATTACTATTGGAATAGCATTCTTTTTCACTTTGAAAAAATTCGTCTACACTGTAGAAAGTCTTTTGAACGAGCCAGGTTTTAAGTCTGTTTTTAAACACATTATCGCTGACGGAGTTCACAATGTCTAGTGGTAAACAATTATATACTTCCGGCCCCATGGCATGTGCCAACCTATTCGACTTGAGCAGTCTCGTCGGCACCAGCGAGAGCGTGCCATCTCTGCGGAGGTTCATGTCCAACGTTCGATTATCTCCACGCTTCTCTAGTGCGTCTAGATTTCGTCTCGCATACATCGCCAACTGCATTATTACGAGTGAGGGTAGTGTTAGGATCCCCAGCGATTTGAACAATGGTCTCACCGATGTATGACGCGACACTTTTGCAATGGCCCTTACAGCACGTTTCTGCATCCTGAAGACTCGCAGCCTGTCGGCGGCGTGCCCCCAGAGTTCTGCACCGTACTGTAGCACCGAGTGTATGGTTGCGAAGTAGCAAGTGCGCACCACATCGGGAGAGACCACTTTGGACAGTCGGCCGAGAGCGAAACAAGCACTACCCAACTTCGCGCAGAGCTTTTCGATGTGCGAGGCCCATGTCATACCACGATCAATTTCGAATCCGAGAAATGTGGTTGACTCTACTTGCTCTATCTCTATTCCATTAATATTTACCCGTAATCTTTCCGTTTTTCTGCCAGATATGGAAAATTGCATGAAGTGCGTCTTTTTAAGGTTGAGAACCAATCCATTTCCTCTAAACCACTGTGCCAGTTCTGTCGCGGTGTTATTAAGACGCTGCTCTAGCTCTTGACTTGTTCTGGCTTTTACAACGGCTGCGACATCATCTGCATACATATATATTCTTCCCGATTTGGTAGAGTCTGGCAAGTCATTAAGCAGTAGCGAGAAGAGAATATTGGATACAGACGATCCCTGCGCTACACCCATGATCGTATCCAGCGGAGCAGATCTAGTGTCTCCTCCATCACGTAATGGGACGACCATATCACTTACAAAGGCTACACACTCAGTATAAAATACTCTTAAACCTACAACAAAACACATCAATGTTGTGTGCAGTCAGAGCATTGCGGTTTTTTTTTAAAGGACTATGCAGCTGGATGCCAAGTGCTACCATTGCTGCGTCACCGGACGATGGCTGGGCACTGATGGTGCCCGGGCCTACTAGTTAGGGGCGAACGGCATAAGGGCGCCTCTGAGGCACGAACCTCGGCTTGGACCGTCGCCAGAAAGGGGAGACCGGGTTACCCTGTTCATCCCTGAAGGGGAGTGAGCTAAGGCCCTATCAGTGGTTGTGTCTGGGTGATTATTTGGAGATAAACGAGTTGACCTGAGGGGTCGGGGTCTACCTCCTCGCCGGCGAGGACGGAATCGGGGACGTGCACTGGAACCTACACTGGGAGAGGGGCGTTGGTAACTAGGACCAATGCCGAAAACGGAGGGCCTACTGGCTGGGACACCGCCTGCTGGGGTGGTGGAAGGAGGGGAGCCCAACGCTGCCGAGACCACGACGGCGATTGGGTCATCCGGATCGACCAGAACATGCTTCGGGCGACGACGGAGGGGCAGAGCATTGAGCAGATAGCTATAGCAATATAAATAAATAAATTATCCCAACACAGCAGTCGTTAAGCCATGTCGGAAGCCCTTAAATGAAATATTTGCTTAAGAATGTAGGTAACAAAGATGACAGGTACAGGTACCAAATATCTCGAGCTACAGGTCAACTTTATAAACTCTCGACACCAGAGGTGACCCCTCTCATTCGATAGGAAGAAAAATAAATAAATAAATCATCTTCCTCTTCCACATGTCGTGTTCCTCACTCACTGAGGGTCGTGACTCCCCCGCAAAATTGGGTTTAAAGGCAATTGAGGCATGTACATCAATATAAATGCGTAAGTGTGTTTATTAGTATTTTATCTTATAGTTAAATAGTATTAGCTTTTTCCCGCGGCTTCGCACGCATTATCATACGTGAATCACTCTATCTATAATAAAAAATGCACAAAAATCCGTTGTGTAGTTTTAAAGATCTAAGCATACATACATAGGGACAGACGCGGGAAGCGACTTTGCTTTATACATGTAGGTAGTCATAGTGAATAGTAGTGTGCAAGAACTCACCTATAAGAAGCGGCCGCATGCGATAAGTCCGCGCTATCGTTGGCTGACTGGTTCTGTTGGTTCCCTCGCAGCACGAGACGCTTGCGACTCGGCTTGAGGCTCAGCTTGTCTTCTAGGCTAGCGTCGTACTCTTCCAGGCCATCGAATAAGGATTTCTGGAAGATAAAATGTTAATTGTGAATTCAAGATCATCATCTTCAGCCCTTGTCAACCCACTGCTGGGTATAGGCCTCCTTCTCAAGGTGCCATTGGTGTCTGTCTTGTACCTTTCTTGTCTTGTCCAGAGAGATTAAAAATATAAAATATATCAAATCAAGATGGCCGCCGGAAGAAATAAAATACTTTATTATTTAAATCAAATTCTTACTATTACATAAATGTGAAATTGTGTTTTTTGGTTTGTTTGTTCCGCTTTCACGCTGCAACAGAATCGGATCATCGTGATTTTCGGTATACATAGTTATAGTATATGGTCCTTTGCGTAACATAGGCTACTTTTTATCCAGAATAAACGCGAGCAAAACCGCGCTCATCCACTAGTGGCATTTAAGTATAATGTTCAGATATCTTTGCTTTTCTGTACTCAAGTACGTAAGTAATCTACAACTTAAACTTTAATTGGAAAATGAGCGAAAATAATCACGACCGGCAGGATTCGAACCTGCGTATTTCTGATCACCGTCCAGAACGCCTTAACCAACTACAAGGCTACGGTCTACTAACTGCCAGGCGCGAAAATCCACAACTATTTGCCACAGCAAGGCTGTTTGAATACTCTGACACCAGAGTTGGCCACTATAGTATATGTACCTTGTGTTGTGTCTGAGCCGTCTTCGGCTGCAACTTGAGTCTGGTCCCGTTCGGAGACGTGACTCTGTACGAGGAGGCCGCCTTGTCCAGCACAGCTTGCATGGCGGCCGGGTTGGTGGGGCGGAGCGCGTCCTCTGCTGTGGTGGCTGGGAGAATAAAACATAAATTAATATTACATATTACGAATCAGTAATTTCGTATGAGAGTAACAAACTCTGGTGTCACAGTTTTCACACTACCCTGAGGGCCTCTGACGTGACGACTGCCGTATAAATTTATTTATTTAATAATAATCAATACGGCCGAAACCAGTTACATTAATTATTACAGTTACAAGAAAACAATACTTATTTTACAAACACTTTATCAAATATAACATAATAATCATCATAATATAGTCAACCAAGTCAAATTTATATTTTATCTACACTAAAACTTTCACACATTCATTCATTTCTACTTTAGCTCGCAATAACAAAAATGTCGACATTAAGAAAATTTACCAACTATTACAAGAAGCACGATTACTCTGTATTTATTAATACTCACAAGAATCCGGCAGGAGGTCTTTAAACAGCGGCGAGTCACCGTACGGTCGCGCGGCCAGCGTCAGTATTTGTTCGTGCACGTTGCCCGCCGCAGACGCACCGGACAGATTGCTGGAATACAGTATTTAATGTTAATTCACTAAACATCACATTTAATTTCTAATCTAGAGGTTGCGGGTTCGATTTCTACGTGACACAAATAATTATAATTTTTAAAATTTGTAGTTACTTGTGTTGAGTCTGATCGTTTCTATGTATAACAAGAATGTATGTATTTACAAAAAAAAAGTATATAAGTATTATATCCGTTATATAGTACCCATGATACAAGCGTAAGCTCAGTATGGGGCTAGATGGCGCTGTGTGATATGCCCTGAGATATTTATTTATTTATGTACTTACTTGGCGAGCGAGTAGTTCGTGTTCCCCCCGAGCTGCAGGCTGGTGTTGCCCAGCGTGGATGTGTTGCCGAACATGCTGCCGCCGCCCAGACCGCCGCCGAGGTCTGTTGGATATCATATTATGTTAATTGTTCATTGAATTTATTCAATTTATTATACCAAATTAAATTATAGCTATCATTATTGGCGTAAGAGGGAGGAGAGTTATGCCCAGCAGCGGGTCTCATTTAGCTGATGTTGATAATGATGATTATGAGATGCAATATGTAACTCACTCAAAGACGTGTTAGCATTAGGGTTCTGGAACATGCTGGTAGTGCCGAGCTGACCGAACGGGGCAGCGGCGGGCTTCGATTGAAACGCACTTCCACCTAGACCGGTACCTGGGGACCAAACAAATAAATAAATAAAAATAAATATTCCGGGACATTGCACACAGCGCCATCTAGCCCCACACTAAGCAAACGCTTGTGTCGCGGGTACTAGATAACGGATATAATACTTGTATAATTTTCTTTTGTAAATACATACTTATTATACATACAAACGATATAATACATCTATCTATATCTATAAAAGAAAGTGGTGTTAGTTACACCATTTATAACTCGAGAACGGCTGAACGGATTCAGCTAAGAAATGGTGGGGGAGGTAGCTTAGAACCGGGAGACGGACATAGGATACTTTTTATCCCGTCGGTTTCTTTTTTAATAGAATTGAATAATATCCAATATCTGCTTATTTATTGCCTCTAAGGCGGAAAAGAGTTCGCCGGGTCAGCTAGTATAAAATAAATACATATCTCTATGAGTCATATTTCCTCATGACTGAGGGTCGTGACTCCCCCGCAGAATCAATTCGTTAGAAGAGTTCTCTTGTGCAGATATATCGTGGTGGGCGCCCAGCTGCTTCCACGGAAGATACATGTCCTCGGATATTGTGGTCCTCAAACATGACTATAACTCGAGTATCGTTGGTCATATCGTCACCAAATTTAGTACACATATGTACTTTATTTCAATATCTTTATATAGACTAAATTGACAAAGTATTTATCGAGATATTAGCTCAATACCAAGCGTAGGTTGCGTGGTTCCAAACCCGAACGCCGGTTGCGACGTAGCCGGTTTATTAAACGCACCGCCGCCGAACAAACTGCCAGATGTTGATGTAGTTGCGCCGAATCCCAAAGCTGTTGTGCCTAGACCTGCAAAAAAGAAAATAATACACATAAAGTTACACCACTTATACTCTGTTTAGAATAGAATAACATTTATTTGAGACAAATTTACAAACCTTGAAGAAGTGGCCTCAAACGTCAAGTAATAGAGCTAAAAAGTACTAGGGCATCATAGCACTGCAGTAGTTCCCTCACCATTTCTGTCAAGGTAGTGTAAACTCGAGTCTTGGAGTTGCAAAGCACTAGGGTAGTATGCACCTTGAAGAAGTAGCCTACTATCAAGACATAGTGCTGCAAAGTACTAGGGCCACATAACATACCAGGTTGCGGCGCTCCGAAGGTAGGCGCCTGTGTCTGCGTGGGCTTGGCCGCGAACATGCCGCCGCCGCCGAAGGCCCCGAGCCCGGTACTAGGCGTGCCGAACACCGAGGAGGTGGCCGGCTTCGCGCCGAATATGCCGCCCGTTGACTGTGGAGAATAAATTTAGACATTTAAGCTATATAAGTGACTAGTGGTTGACTCGCGGCTTCGCTCGCATTAAGCATTAAGAAGTAAAACTTACATCCCCTGTTTCACCTCTTTAAAAGTGGCATTTCCAAAAGTTCTTTCTTAGCGGATGCCTACGTCATGTCATCTACAGGCTCTTAGGGCGGCTTGATAAATTCTCGACACCAGAGTTGGCCACTCTCATTCGATAGGAAGGAACATCTACTAATTATATTGTGTGTGTTATTGTTCTATATGTTATTTTTATTTAGTAAATAAAATGTAATATAAATGCTACGTATATTTCGATATAAGCACGCGCGTGACGTCACTTGCCGGTCCCAACTCAGCATGTGCTGGCCGGGTTGTGCATGAAACTGCTATTTTATTCAAATTTTTATTTATTTGATACTGTTTTAGTTTTATGCGATAATATATATATTTTTTTCTTCCTCATTTTGCAGAATAATATAAGTAGATAGGTAAAGCAGCTCACCTGATTCTGCATGTTGCTTCCGAACCCGAAAGAGGGCGCGGTGCTGGTCCCGAAGGCGGGCGCCTGCGTCGTTGCCGTGCTGCCGAATAAACCTGTGCCTGAAAACATAATAAAATAAAAATAGATAAAGTAAAGGGACATAATAGTACATTATTTATTTATATACTAGTGGTTGCTCACAGCTTCGCTCGCATAAAGAAGTAAAACTTGCATCCCCTATTTCACTCTTTTAAAAGTGGCATTTCCAAAAATCATTTCTTAGCGGATGCCTACGTCATAACATCAACCTGCATGCCAAATTTCAGCCCAATCCATCCAGTGGTTTGAGTTGCGCGTTGATAGATCACTATATCAATCAGTCAGTCAGTCAGTCACTTTTGTTTTTTTTTTATATTTAGATATTTCATAGGATAAAACTTAACAAAGTTATCGGTATCTAAAAGAAACAGCACGCGAACGCAAAAATTGACAATCGACCTCCAAACTTCTATATGAAGATAGCACCTGATGATGATGAAAAGGCATACAAACCACTTTTTAACAATGGTAGGGATAAAAATTGTTTTCATTAAACCCTTAAACTTGTTTATCACTTAAGGTGTGCCAATAATGAGATAAACGAAACATTATTACATAATAAACTGTTTAGGTGTGGCGGCGGTATAATATGTATATAGTGGTATATGGAGGAACACACTTTAAAACCAACAAGTTTGTTGTTTGAAGCCGATTAAGGAGCAGTCGCAGCGGAAAAACAGGACATATATCTCCAGAGTTTCATTTAAAATAGATTTCCGCAAAGGAACGCCCGATTCAATATCTTTAAAAAAAAATATTTATTTGTTGCGTATAATAAATGACTTGATTTTTGCGTGAAAGCGAAACAGACTGACGATACAGGAAGACCTAGTGTGGGGAACGTAGATATAACATTTTCAAGCAAAGTGAACTAAGTGTTCTATAAGACCTATGTCAGAGGTCCTTAGGGCGGCTCGATGAACTCTCGACACCAGAGTTGACCACTCTCATTCGATAAGAAGACAAGACCCAGATAAAGTAAATAAAATAATAATAAATGTTGTATCCTTGGTTGTAATATTCTTTAAAAAAAAAATTTTTTTGTTTTAGTTGAATACAACTAAATTAACTAAATTGGATATCATAAAATCTTTTTAAAAAAAATTTATGATATCCAATAAATACATTAAAGTAAAGTAAAAGTTATTTATTTCATAAATTCTTACTTAGGTACTTACATTTAGATGTTCATTAATTATATTTACAATACATGCTTTCACGTACCTCGGTAGGCCTCTGGGTCCTGCACTAGGTCTGCTTGCACAGCCTGTATAGCAGGACCTCAGATCACTTCCCTCAGGACTGTGTTACAAGTGCGTTTATGAACATTTTTATACACACAAGCAATTTTTAAACGAAAACTAAAACATACTTTTGTATGAGTATATCACTAATTTCGACACAAACTTTGCTTAAAACTAAAAAGTACAACATGTATTTACAATGATCACTAATTTTAGGTATAATACTGATAATATATAAAACAATACATTATGGGTACATAAGCTTTAACCTTTGTAATTCAACTTTTTGGATATTCGCGAAACTTGTATTAAGGTATGTATGTATGACATTGCGCTATGATTGTACAGAGACACAATCTCAAACTAACAAGCGCAGGGAAGTGTCCGAACGTTAACATCGTCAGCGAGCGCAAACAAAACACTGCTTGTCTCTTTCGCTCTTACATAATGTAAGAACGTGCAAAAAAGATAAGTAATCCACAAGTCTTCTCAACGAGTAGCGTGGGCAGAGTTTTGGCTCGGACATGTTTTTCGAGTGTTTGTGACTCTGTATAATGCTAGCTCGATGAGGTATGATGATCATATTTACCGGTAGAGGGCGTAGCTCCGAAGGCAGGTTTATTGGCTCCAAACAGGCCCGTACTGTTAGTGCTGGGTTGAGTGTTGCCGCCGAACGCGAAACTGTCTGTAAAAAAAATAAGATCCCATTCACCAGATTTTTATAGTTATACCTACTAGTGGGTGCTCGAGGCTTTGTTTTCAATAAGAAGTAAAACTTGCATCACCTAATTTCACCCCTTTAAAAGTGGCATTTCCAAAAATCCTTTCTTAGCGGATGCCTACGTCATAACATCTACTGAAGGTAGATGTTATGACGTAGGCATCCGAATCCGAATTCCGAATTTCAGCCCGATCCGTCCAGTGGTTTGGGCTGTGCGTTGATAGTTCACTATATCAGTCAGTCAGTCAGTCACCTTTGAGTTTAATATATTTAGATACACACAGAATACATATAAAGGTATATACGTACTGGTCTGTCCGAAAGCCCCGCCGGTGCCGAGTCCGCCGCCGAACACGCTCGGAGCGCTTGTGGTGGCCGCGCCGCCGAAACTAGCTGCACACACAAATATACAGGGTAATAATTATTAACTATAGATATTTCAGGACACAGCGTCATCTAACCACGCATATATAGAACTGAAATGAAACCAAAATGATTTATTTTGCGAGAGAACATACAAACAGGGGTATTAATCCGACTCGATTGAGACCTTTCAATCGGTACGGAGAGGATTTTTCCAAATCACAATGCTTAATTTAGTCACTGGATTAACTAATGGCACGGTAACGCCGCGGGGCACTGCCAGTATTAAAAATACTAGCGCACCCGACGACTTCGTCCTGTATGTTAACTCTTTTACTCTTTAGTTAGTTAGAAAACGTTTGTATGGGAAAAAGAAAAGGGCGGTTTTTAGGGATATTCCGGCATTTTTTCGATTTTTTTCTCGCCGTAAAAACCAACCTTCAACTTCAACGAATACTAAAAAAAAAATTGGCCAAATCGGTCCAGACGTTGTTGAGTTATGCGCTTGCCAACACATTTTGCGATTCATTTTTATAAATATAGAAGATTAAAATAATCACTCACTGGAGGCGCCGAAGAGAGGTTTTGCCGCTTGCTGCTGTTGTTGTTGAAACGGGAACATGCCACCGCCTGTAATATGAAAAAAAACTCTTACTGTCTTTATGAGTCATATTTCCTCATGAATGAGGGTGGTGACTCACCCGCAGAATTAATTCGTTGGGTAATTTGTCAATCGGGAAAGAACAATTTAGACCTGTCTCTTACTCTCTCTCTACCTCTCTTTTTGATTTGTATTTCCTCATTACTGCGGGTTGTGACTCCCCCGCAGAATTAATTCGTTAGGTGAGTTCTCTTGCAGATACATCGTGGTGGGCGCCCAGCAAATTCCACGGAATTAAATAATCTTTAATAAATGAGTACATACCAGCATTTCCTTTCCGTCCGGCCGTGTAGTCTTCCAAGCGAAGCTCTTCGAGCGATTTGCCTTCATATTCCTGAAATTAAAATAACAATCATAAGTTCACACTTGAAGCAAACGCGGTCAGTCTTTGGATGGGTGACCGAAAAGTGGCATTCCATTTTGGGCGCTTCCGTGGGTCGGATGACACGTTCATTAGTAGGTCCCGGCTGTTTGTCTAGTACGGCAAAGCCATGTCAGAGGCCTTTGAGGCGGCTTGATAAACTCTCGACACCAGAGTTGGCTCGCTTATGGAATAGAAAGACCAACGTATGGGAGTGACGTCATATTTCCCCCCGCGGAGCGCGGCGCGATGTCAATCCTATACATTTGTCTTTCTATTCCACAAGCGAGCGTCAGTATGCTCACTAAAATACGCCTCTTGTCTAAGGGGCTGTTATAAAGCTATAATTGTATCAATTCTTCGTAGCAGCTCATATAATTGTACTCGTATTACCTTGATAGTGTTGTGTTTATTTATCTAAATATATAAAAGAAAGTGGTGTCAAGTTAAGTACATCATTTATAACTCTAGAACGGCTGAACGGATTTAGCTGAAAATTGGTCGGGAGGTAGCTTAGAACCAGGACACTTTTTATCCCGTTTTTTTTTAACTTGAATTGGATAAAATCCAATATCTGCTTATTTATTGGCTCGTCAGGCGGAACAGAGTTCGCCGGGTCAGCTAGTATATATATACACTACCTTCATGCAAGTGATGCAGTGATGTTTGACGCTGACGTTCTGCGAGGCGCCCCCCTTCACCACCACGTCGGAGCCCACCACCGGGTTGTACTTCACGTGGCCGGTGCCCGTCGCTGTCTGCTGGCCGAAACCACCTGCAGAGAGGGAATAAGGTATTAGATAATGGTGAGTATGGGGAGGTAAACTTTCAAATTCAAATTATTTATTTACATAAAGGACATTATTTATTATCAGGATTATTTTTTGGTGTACAATAAAGTATATTTAATTTGATTGAATGATTGAAAGGATTACATGAAACCTTAGAATAATACATTGCTGTGTGAAATAATAGGTTTTTAAAGGTTAATTTGTACTCTTGTGAGCCCTGCACTAAGTATGAAACTTGTATCGCAGGCACCCACATCTAGGATTACTTGAAAGCTTCGATGTGACGTGAGATTACTTGTAATGTGGTTCCATAACTTGTTGACACAGGTTATGTGTGTGTACATACACACACATGAGTGTGGATGTGTGAAAGTGTGTGAGTGTAGTTGAGTGTATGGGATACATTACATTTGGAGTAAGTACATTTTGTCACACCCTCAGCCATGAGGACACTCGGAGGAGGCACCCTGTCCAGCAATGCAACGTACCAGTATTGTTAGAGAACAGCCCCCCGCCTCCCAGGGAGGTGTTCTGTTGTCCGAACAGGCCGCTGCCGGCAGACGTGTTGCCGAACAGAGCCGTGCTCTGCACCGGGTTGGTGGGGGTGCCGCCGAAGCCGAAACCTGCACAAATTTGGATTAAACATTTTTAATAGTATTTAAGTAAAATTTGGACGGCACGGGCGCGCGACCGCGAGCGGACTGTGAGCCAGACTGGGCGTGTTGTGCGATGACGTCACAGAGTCACCGGCAGCCCGCGTCGTGCGGTTTTACTTAAAAGTCGGAAACTATTTGACGTATCGAAGTAATTCTTTCACTAGTATTTTTTAGTTTTGACAGAGAACATGGAGTGATAATAATCAAACTAATGGAACCTGGATAATAATTATCCAGGTTCATTCTACTCTGTAACATACATAAGAATTATATTTGATTCAATTTCTATTTACCAGCAGGCTTAGCTCCGAAGGCGTTGTTCTGTTGTGTGTTGGCGAAGAGGCCACCCGTAGACGTGTTGTTAGAAAACAGACCGCCTCCGCCTGAAACAATATTTATTAATATTTCAATACAACATTTACGTAGGAGTATTTTCATTTTATATTATTTTGTTTTTATCTAAATATCTATCCATCTATATATATATATATATATATATAAACATAATTATTTTAGGGCATCTGACACAGCGCCATCTAGCCCCATAATAAAAGCTTATAACGGATATAAAACTTTTCTTTCGTAAAAACATATAAATTATTATACAAAGAAAAGACCAGACTCAACACAAGTTATAACAAATTTACTATTTATAAAAAAAAGTACTTGGGTAATGCGGGAATCGAACCCGCAACCCTAACTGACCGCACCAACACAAATATTACGGATTTCAATAAGAATACTTATAGTATTGTAAGTTTTAATAATTTGATAGATTCTTTACTCCCAATTCTGAATTTTAAAGTCGCAAATATGAAAATACTAGCTGGTGCCCGCGACTTCGTCCGCGTGGAATAGTTATTACCATAAAAACGGTTCTAGTGAGTTTACCTTAAAAGATAGACATATATTGTTGAAGACATTTTGTTAGATTATTTTAAGAGAAATAATTCTTTTATACATATTTTTATAAAATATTGAATCTGGCGTTACTTTGCGGAAATCCATTGTAACTGAAACTCTGGAGAAATGTGTAGTGTTTTTCCGCTGCGACTGCTCCTTAACCGACATCAAACAACAGACTTGATGGTTTTTAGGTGTGTTCCTCCATATACCACCGCCACACCTCACCTCCTAACCAATGTGACCTCCGTGGATCTCAAGATCTTACTAACACCGCACCTTGTGTCTTGAAGCTTTGTTGTTCTCCTTCGGCAAGATGTTTTCGTCGACACGTTTTTCGCCTCTCCACGAGGCATCCTCAGGACGTGTTGACTCCTCGAACGTCGGTCCGAAAGTGAGCTCGGCGAGCAACGACCGCTCCTTATATAACGTAATATGATGTCAGACTATGTGTCACTGGCTGACCGTTACTATTCAAACTCACTAACGTAACCGTCGTTGCGTCATCGCTCGCGTGTTTACCAAATTAGGTGGTGTTTGTTCCATTACCAATGAAAGTTCGTAGCAATGGTGATGATACCAAGTTTGTTTGGTCGTTCAGCAACGTAAAAGGTTGACCCTGGTGTTTCAGTATTTCCAGCTGCTCCCACACGCACAAACGGAATCCTTTATCGCATATTTGCTTAATCTGGTACGTGTGGTTATTTTGCAAAGTATGTCCGGTGTCTAATAAATGTTTCGCAAAGTGTGATCTTTCTAGGTGCTCGTTCCTATGGGCTGTCATATGTTCTTTGTATCTGGTTTCGAAATTTCTTCCTGTCTGACCTACATACACAGCATTGCACTCGTCACACACCAATTTGTATACCCCAGACTTCCTGGCATCTTCCAACCGGTCTTTACCATTACACAGGTGACGTAAATTATCCGTTGTTTTATAAGCTGTATTGACTTCCGCTTTCCGCAATATTTTAGCGGCCCGTTCTGACACTGGCCCCATGTAAGTAAGGCTACCCACATATCTGTTCGGCCTGTCCGGTGGTATCGCATATAACATATTGCGAACCTGCTGCCTTGTCTTACTTCTTACCAACCCGTCCACCATGTCTTTTCCGTATCCGTTGGCAGTTGCGATTTGATATATAGTGCTCAACTCTTCTTGATAACCTTCTCTTGTCAATGGCACCGTTAATAGTCTATCAGCGCACGCAACGGAAGCCCTCAAAGATGAATAATTTTCCCCGTTTTTTCCACATTTTCCATTATTTCTTCGCTCCTATTAGTTGCAGCGTGATGTTAAATAGCCTAAGGCCTTTCTCGATAAATGGTCTATTCAACACAAAAAGATTTTTTCAATTCGCACCAGTAGTTCCTGAGATTAGCGTGTTCAAACAAACAAACAAACTCTTCAGCTTTATAATATTAGTATAGATTTTATTTATATTTTATACAACTGTTAAGGCAGCGCATGCAAATAGTTCTGTTGTAAGAGCAATTTTTCCCTTCGGCTAGACAAAAATGGGAAAATGTAAGAAGATTTATACAAACTTTTATCCTTCATTTTATCTCCTTTAGGGGTACAATTTATCAAAATCTTTTCATAGCGAGCGCCTACGTCATAGTAGCTTTATGCATGCAAAGTCTCAGCCCGATCGGTTAAAAATTTACAAAGTTTCATATAAATTTTCATCCCCTATTTTATCCCTTTAGGGGTGGAATTTATCAAAATCTTTTCATAGCGAGCGCCTACGTCATAGTAGCTTTATGCATGCAAAGTCTCCGCCCGATCGGTTTAAAATTGACAAAGTTTCATACAAATTTTCATCCCCTATTTTATCCCTTTAGCTTTAGGGGTAGAATTTATCAAAATCTTTTCATAGCGAGCGCTTACGTCATAGTAGCTTTATGCATGCAAAGTCTCAGCCCGATCGGTTTAAAATTGACAAAGTTTCATACAAATTTTCATCCCCTATTTTATCCCTTCAGGGGTAGAATTTATCAAAATCTTTTCATAGCGAGCGCCTACGTCATAGTAGCTTTATGCATGCAAAGTCTCAGCCCGATCGGTTTAAAATTGACAAAGTTTCATACAAACTTTCATCCCCTATTTTATCCCCTTAGGGGTGGAATTCATCAAAATCCTTTCTTAGCGGATGCCTACGTCATGCCACATCTACCTGCATGCCAAATTTCAGCCCGATCCGTCGAGTGGTTTGGGCTGTGCGTTGATAGATCACTATATCAGTCAGTCAGTCAATCAGTCACCTTTGAGTTTTATATATTTAGAAGATGTTATTTTTTTACTCTTTAGTGACACATGAAGTCGGTTTTTGATTTTTTTTTAATTATTTTTATATTTGATAAGGAATATAAAGTAGACCGTTAAAAATGCGAGTGTGGCTCAGCGGTTCCAATGTCTACTTTTCATCAAGACACATCCTGGTTAGAATCCGGCCCTTCACCGATGACTTGTATTTTCAAGTTATGTGTGGATTTGCACTCGCTTAGCGGTGAAGGAAAACCAATGTGTTTTTGAGAAGCACAATATCCGAGGACACGTGTCTTCCGTGGAAGGAGCTGGGGCGCCCACCACGATGTATCTGTGCAAGAGAACTCCTCTAACAAATTAGTTCTGCGGGGGAGTCACGAACCTCAGTCATGAGGAAATACGACTCAAAAGAAAGAGAATACAAAGTCACCTGTAGAAGTGCTAGCGCCGAAGCTGAAGCCGGTGGAGGGTGCTCCGAAGGCGGGGGCTGCGCCCGCGGCCGCGCCGCCCCCGAACAACCCGCCCGTGGTGGCGGAGGCGCCGAACAAACCTGGCGAAGATAACACAGTTGTTAAAGAAAACAAACAAATTATTCTGTATTTTACAACCTTTTAAAAATAAACCCTAGTTTATATAATACCCTATGTTAAATCAAACTTACTGTACAACCCTTATGAATGTTGAAATAAACGCTTTTTATGTTTATGTTATTTATTTATTTATTTATTAATAGTCTGTAAAACAGGCACTAAGCTAAAACACACATAATAAGCTTAATGAATAGAAGAAAATAACTAGCACTTAAAGCCCTCTTGATGCAGACCTAACTAACAATTTTAAGATAATTACTTACAAAATAAATACACATATTACATGCTACTTTAAACAATTAGGAAAATAAAAAATACATAAATATAGAGTACACAATACATATTATTATAACTACATATCTAAGCTTTTAAAAAATAACAATCATAATAAGATAACCAAAACATACAACAGAGAAAAATTAACAATGATTCTACGAGTATAATAATAATCCCATTGACACTAGACGACTAAGTACATACTTATACAAATGAAATAATAAATTTATAGCAAAACTACTTTATAATTTTTGTTATTGACTTTTTGAAGGAAAATAATGACGATTTTAAAAATATATCGATATCGTCTTTAATTTTATTATATGAATTACACATTCTGTAAACCGGTGAATGCCTTCATAGATTTGTCCTGAATTTGGGCAGAACAAATGTATCGCGGTTTATTAAAACGCTTCCGGTTCTCGGAACACGAAGTGACAACTTATTCAATATTTCGGGAGAATCTGTGTAACCATTGATACACTTGAAGAGAGTTACAATGTCAGCGATTTCACGGCGCTTGGAGAGCGACATGATCCGATAGTGTTTCAGGCGCGACTATATGTTACACTCTCATAAACTTATCATAAAAAAATACTTTTGTAAGATTTAAGACATGTTTAAAATCTTTAAAGAATCTTTATCTTTCGTATATACATAGATATATTAATGCTTGCTTACCTCCAGTGGCAGTAGGTTGTGCCGGCGTGCTAGCTCCGAAGGCAGGGGGCGCTCCGAACGCGCTGGTGGCTCCAGTTGTCTTGAACCCACCAAACGGAGACGCAGACGTCGACGGGGACGCGCCGAAGGTCGACTGCATGCCTGGAGAAGGAATATGGATTTGTATAAGACTAGTGGGTGCTCGAGGCTTCGCTCACATTAAGAAGTAAAACTTGCATCCCCTATTTCACCCTTTTAAAAATCCTTTCTTAGCGGATGCCTACGTCATAACATCTACCTTCATTCCAAATTTCAGCCCAATCCGTCCAGTGGTTTGGGCTGTGCGTTTATAGATCACTATATCAGTCAGTCAGTCACCTTTGAGTTTTATTTGTATAAGACATAAAAAAAATACCAATACATATGTCTAACTTATGTACTAAAAGTTACAACAGTGATTAATCACACTGTCTTGTCAGTTTACAAAAATATATATTAAAAATGATATAGAAATTTTATAGCTGTTTTAAATATTGCAAAAGAATCATATTCATTATAACATTATGATAAAATTATATTAAAATGACAAATCAAACTCTATCTAATCTTTATGATACTGATCAAAGCGAAAGTGACTTCAATAAAAAAGGAAGAAAGAAAATCATGTATTGTAGCAAATGATAAACAAGTACAAACAAGATAAACAAGTACAAACAAGATATATTTGAATTCAATACTACTTACATATTGGCTACAATACAACCCCAACTAAACATTTTACATAAAAAGGGGGCACTTAGAAAATCTTGAAAGGAAGAGTTACAAGTAGTATGTTTAGTTTTTCTTCCCTTGTTTTTATGTTTTATTATTATAAATAAAGAATTTTTGACTAAACAAAACCCCCAACTCAGCATAATGCTGCCTGAATAAGAGCAACCAGTGCTGATCCTCCAAAGGTTATTTTTGGTTGATTTGTTTACAATACTGGTCGACACAGTTAATCCTTGGATTAACCGAAATTGGTGACCGAAAAGTGGCATTCCATTTTGGGTCGGATGATATGTTAAATTGTATGTCCCGGCTGTTGGTCTAGTACAGCAATCGTTAAGCCATGTCAGAGGCCCTCAAGACGGCTTGTTAAACTCTCGACACCAGAGTTGGCCACTCTCATTCCATCAGAAGAAGATTAGTACTTACCGAACCCGGAAGTGTTAGCCCCAAACGCTGGTTTCTGGAACATGTTGTGTTACTGTTGTCTCGCTTGTTGTAGTAATGTTAGTACTTTCACTTATTCTGCAGTGTCAGGCTGACTCTATCATTATGACAGCTGAAAAAAACAATCATATATAGTTGGCACAATTATGTTCACTATCACTGCATAGTTTAAAAAGCTAAGTTGATTCCAGTGTCTGGATGTATGTTTGCTTAGATTCATAAAACTACACAACAGATTTATATGGCGTTTTCTTAAAGCTGGCACATTCAAAGAGAGGCCTATGCTCAGAAGTGGGATAGAGAAGGCTGCAGATGATGATGATGATGAATTCAGGGGTCTTCAAATCTAGAGTTAATAGGTATCTTTTAGGTAAGTGTGTAACACCATAGGTTGCAGCAATGCTTAACATCAGGCAGGCTGTAGTAAACATAAAACTGTTCCACATTAACAAAAAAAATGTGTAACTAGTGGACGCCAGTGACTTTAGTCACACTGTTTCAGATTTAAAAGTAGCCTGTCACTCCTGAGATCTCATACTACCGACATACCAAATATCATGATGATCAGCCGTTTTTGCTTTATGAGTGTTTAGGTAAAAAACGGATAAAAATTCTAAAAATTGCTTAAATTCATATTCTGTTATGGATTTAATCAATTATTTTTCTAATATCTTCTTTGTACAGATTTTTTACTCTCTTCAGCTTTATTATATGTATTGATTTTTTTATTATTTTACTGTGTCGCTACAGGTGACCTCATCATTTAGGCAAGTGTGCTTAGAATATAGTGGAGCTTAACATCAGGCAGGCTGTATTGAAATGAAAACCTATAGAGTAATGAAGTCAACCCTACCAAAATAATAAAATATGAACCACTTTTGGTTTCTGATGGTTTCTCCCATACATATATTATAATCTAAATTTAAATGTATAATATATCTTAACATAAATTTATAATTCATCTAGAGGGTGCTCGCGGCTTTGCTCATTTAACACGCTTTCAAGTAAAAATTGCATCCCCTATTTCAACATATCAAAAGTGGAATAAGTTTCCAAAAATCCTTTCTTAGCGGATACCTATGTCATAACATCTACCTGTATGCCAAATTTCAGCCAAATCCGTCCAGTGGTTTGGGTTGTGTGTTAATAGCTCACTATGTCAGTCAGTTAGTCTAGTGTACCTATGAGTAAGAGATAATGAAGAAGATTATAAGACAAACAGGCAATAAAAGTGGCAACTCCACCAACAAGAGTGTAGCTCATTAAATAAAGATAAAGAATATTTATAATTGGTTTCTTTGTTACCTATTTTTGACTTAAGTTTCACATGTGTTACATATCTTGTATGTTTATATTTTAATCTTGATAATGAACAATGATTATTATAATTAGTTTTGAACAGCACAGCCACAGTTTCAAGCACGAATTAATTTCCTCAAAGGCTGCGCCAGTATTTATTTGGAAAGATTAAAATCATGTGAAAGTAGGTAGATAAAATTCTTTTTCAATGACCAAATTGCAATTCCAAGAAAGGAAATATTAGTTTCACAATATTTACACAATATTGCATCACGGATTTTGGTGCGTCGTAATGTTTGGCAACAAATACGATGCGTCAAACATAGGTCTCCTGCAGAGATGCAATTATTCAAATAGGCACATAACCTAACAAATACGCTTACAAAAATACTCACTTTAAGTATGTAAATCACCGTGAATTTATTAGTATCCCTGCTAAATACAATGTCTGTGTTTAAAAATGGATAAAACACGGGATTTTTGAGACCAAAACGAGACTGAAAAGTTAAATGTTACGTCCAAAAATGAGTGACGTTTGAACCGACCGACTTGTATAGGCCGCGGGAAACCCGTTGTAATGGAGTTGAACTCTTTATTTACTGTATTTCAAGTAAAAGTGAGCTTAAATGCACGAATCACACGCGATTTTGACGATCCTTTTAGCTTTATAACAAAAAAAACTGAAGGTAATCACAAATGTTTACAATTTCAACCACAACGATGGCACTCCGCAAGTTGGTCGTGTAAATGAAAACATTCGTTATTCAATATAGGAGCAATACTTACAAAAATTTTGGTTATCACTGAAATTGTGAAACGATAAACTGGCTTACAAACGAACAAACAAACTATAATTATGGATAATTCTCACAAACTTTCACAAAAACACGCGAACAAATCCGGCCGTTTTGGATAGATTTGGCACAGACTAAAAAAATTAAACAGATAACTCAAGAATAGAGATGCTCATCTCAACCGATTTTAGTCGATTATTCGCAAATTGAACATATTATTACATAAATATGTATTTATCAAGGTTTATGTAGCCTCTAAATCAAAGTTATATTTTTTTATTCATACTTGCACACATACAATTTTCCAAAAAAATAAACTAGTTTCCCGAGGTATTGGGGCGCAGCAAGAGACAATGGCTAGGCTTTATGCTAGCCAGTGTTTAACCTGATTACACTGATCATGCAAATAATTCCAAAAAATCATAATTAGATACGAAAGGATGTTTGTTGGATAATTTGTTCCGCTTTCACAACGTCACGTAACGGAGCGACGGATCATCGTAAATATCATAAAATTATACGGTCCTGGCTAAATTTTCGCGATATCTATTGGGGTCTACTACTCTTAATTTAATTACGAAATGATATTATTATGATTTGGCCGTATGGCGTAATTAAAAATAAATAAAAAGAAAACTCGATATAGGTTCTTTTAATCAATTGTATACATATTTTAATTAAGTGTAATAAAATAAGCAGTCCTACGAACTAAAATTAACTTTCCTTAACCACTATCACCCTCTTTCTTCGTCAAACTCAGATCATCCAACTGCTCTGATATCTCTTCTTGAGCATCTACATTTCCTCTTTTACGACTCTTCTTTAATTCCTTTTCAACTGTAGCCAACCTGTTATTTATCTTAGCAACTTCCGTGGAGAAATTGCCCAATATTTCGTGGATTAGACTTTCTTTTTCAGCCAATTGTTTTTTTAGTGTGGCAACTTCGCCTGTCAAATGCTTGTAGCCTGCAAGGAGTTTGAATATCTCGTTGCTGTCTAAGTTAGGTTTCTGTTGTGTACTTTTTCTGCTGGAAGTGGCTTCGTATTTGTTTGAGGTGGCGTGTTTAGTTAAAACTGGTCTGATTGTGACGTCAGGACCTAAGTTCGGGATAATAGGCGGATGTTGTACCGGTGCATCTGTAAAAACATAAAATAAAATCATTTTAGGCTACCCAGAATCTAATCTACACGGACAACAAGATTCGTCAATAGTTCAGCCGTTTGAAATAAAGATAACGTTTTGGACGAAGCGAAATAAATACTTATTATTACCGAAATACTACTATTCTTGGTATGGGGTCGAAAATGCCTCATCCTCATCATACCTTACTGCAGCAATGCTTAACATTTATATATATTAATAGGATTGTAGTCAAACACAAACCTCCAATATTATTTACTACGGAAGTCCTGTAATATTTATTTAGTTTATTTTCTAAATAATATACACATCATGCGGAATGTATTGACGAAAAAGAGCCAAACATACATTATTAGGGTCATGTGACATCTCATTTGAGCGTGAAATATGGCCAAATATACACAAACATTATCTCCTTTATAATAGAGTGAACTGAGATGTGTTATTATTTTTTATGCTCAAAGGGATGTCACATATCTCTTTTGAGCATAAAAGGGCACAAACATACAAGCACACACACAAACTTTCTCCAATATAATATTTTGAGTGATATCTTACGGCATCTACTGGTGCTAGGTTGACTAGCTACTTCACTCGGCTTCGGCTGACTAGTTTTGCTACTAGATGTGGATGCAGTCGGGCTCGCGTCGAAATTGAACCGTCGGGGAGCGTTCGAAGCTGACGCTCGGACGTAGCTTCCGAATAAATCTGGAAACCAAAAAACATTTAAAATAGAACGTTAGGTCTATTTAATTCTATTTTTAATAGAATAATTTTCATTCACAAATACCTACAATAAAAATAAATGATTTCCAATATTATTTAAGCAGTTCAAGATTTGCATAATTATTTTATTTCTGTGACTAAGGCTGCACAAAATTTTATTCCAAAGTAGTACTTAAGCATTCGAACGAAACTAAAAAGCTTAAATTCTCCGATCAGTGTTTTAGCGATGTTAAATATTTTATATAGAATTTAAACAGCCTTCATGAAACGTTTATGAGGTCAAAGAAGTCTCATAGCTAATTTTACGTAAGAGGTTGAAACTGCCTCACAACTAAATTAAGGGTTATTTACTTACCAGGAACATGGCTCGCTCGGTCTGCTGATGAGGGAGTAACAGAGCTGCAACTGTCACTCTTACAGGGCGACGATGACAACCCTAGGCGAAATATCAGCTGAGCTGGGTCTGGAAATAATAATTAAAAAATAAAATATATAACTGACAGATAATATAACCTTCATTCCGATAACCTACTTTAACAGGGCACAATAAACCTACATATTATTATAAGTAGGTACAATTAAAAAAAATATATATTTCTACACAAAAATAATTACCCATGGACTTAATAAAAAATTTTTTTTTTCGTGATCCAGTAGTACAAGTGAGGTTCAACTATTTAGGTGTTAAATATAATACTAACCTAAATCTAGAGAAGTGGTATTATTTGTAGTAGAACTGACTGGTTCATTATCAAGCAATGCACTTGAAACCGGCTCAATACTGGCTGACGATGATGATGATGTAATATCCGATGTACTCGGTAGAATCGAATCAGGATTTGATGCCGAAGTCGCCGCCTCAGATGGAGAGAGCATCTCTAAAATAAATGGAAGAGAGAGATTATAATTTATTTGCAGTACAACCTGCCTGCTGATACATGCCATTATTATGAAGGTTTATTATAGATATTTAGAGAAACATAAAAAGATTTATTATTAGGTATATGATATGTATGCGCCTAAACAATATTGTCATTATCTTTTTTGTTAATAAAGCTCTAAATCTAGTTTAGTGAACTTCTACATAAATACGTATAGGTATCTATAAAAATATTACGTACCTATGTAACTTCCACGATATCGAGTAGGTAGTCTTTTATTTGTTTTTTAATCTTAATTTGATTGGAAAAGTTAGGTGATGGAGTTTATTTGTTTTGAAATTTCGCGCCATTTCTATAGCGCCCACCCCAAATATCAACATAACCTCAAAAATCAACTTAATTTTATAACAAACCTTAGAAACTCACTCCTAAAACATTATTTTTACATTTATATAAAAAAGGAACAATAACTCACCAACAATTCACGTAATATTGCTCCAAATCCAAAAATATCCAATAATCAGACCACTTTTTATCACAACAAATAAATCCAATCACCGATGATTTTTTTTTTTACATGTTTGAGTGTTGCTAGGACTAGTACAAAATTATATTTTACGCTTACCTTACGTCAATGTTGTTATCTATGGCCTTGACCTTTTTCTACGAATATGTAAATGAACCATCGAAATTATTTGTTTTCGTTTCTACTAACTTAGGTACATCAAAGAATATTATTATTTCTGACTACATAATAAAGGCGACTTCTTAATCTTGCCATAATTTAGAGTTTGTTTTGTAACAAGTGGACTTGCCCGTGACTTTATTCGCGTTGTTTACGCTAGTATATAAGTTTAGTAGGTAGTACCTAGCCTATTCCCAAGACTACATTATACCAAAAATCATGATAGATATAATTTTCTTAACATAAAGAATTACAACAAACTTATTAGGTACCTTACCTATATAATGCAGGGTTACAATTAAGTAAAAACACTGTACCTATATGATGCAAAATAAAGATATGTTTAGGTATATGTTTAAAAAGAATTGGCACCAATCATGTCTCGTCGAACATTGACATAATTTTAAGTAAAAATGTCTTATTACTAACGTTGATAATGATCTTGTTCACCCGTTTTCGTGTGACACGCGCGCAAATAAACCAACAATAATAATTAAAAAAAAACTCTTGGGACGTGGTTCGTAATATCTCCTATATACTAACTGATTCTTTATATGTACTGAATGACTGACTTTTCGTCCCCTTAAGCTTAATTTAATATACCTAGGGCTAGATATAGGTAAGTAGATACTATCTTCTCATGATCTTCTCTCAGTTCATATGTCAAAAACTGCTGAACCGATTTGATGAAACGTTTAAAGCTCTTTTTTCAGTCGATTCGTCCCTACATTTTACCAATTCTTTCTTCTTTAAAGAGAGATAATATATAACAAAGGTATGTACATAATAAAAACAACTCTTTTATAAATTTTGTACCTACATACAATGTCTTTATTTAAATAATTATACAAAAATACAAATCAAGGTTAAAATTCTAATGTCTTTGACAGCGAGCAGTAGTCTTATCAATACTTGCGGGTCAAATCAGGACTATGCTTTGCCAATGAGCCATTTTCCGATCTCCAATTTAAATAAAAAGTAGTACAAAAAAGCACACCAGGTGTCGCTAGATCTGAACACGATCTGCCATGGGGCTAGGTAAACAGTTGCCATGCTAGAAAAACCTTGATTTGTTTATTTATTATTCAATTTAATTACTATCAATTTAAATGTTTATATTGGTTGTAATAAAAGCGAATTGTAAATTAATATTGTAATAATGACATATTATTCTGACTAATTATGAATCTGTTTACCTCGTATCTGTCACTCAGTGTCATTGGTTACTTATAAACCGTATTCAAAAAGAGGAGGTTATCAAGTCTTCTGAAAGCTTTTTTTAGTTTGTGTGTTTCGAGCTCAAGAATAAAATAAGTACCTATATTGTATTTTGTGCATGGCAATACATTCCGTCTGATGGGCGCTCATTGACAAAGCATTAAAAAACCGAGCACGATATTATCTAGAAATAAAAAAGTACTCTGTGATCTAGAAGATCCATGTGTCGTGCAACTTATTCTATGGATTAAGTACATAAAAAACAACATTTAACTTATATCTATTTAAAATGAGGTAGGAACTGGAATAATTAATAGGTAAGTAATGCAATTTTTTAAAATTAAAAACACGCGAAAATCCCCGTTACATGGAATCGTTGTTTAAATGCAACAGACAAAAATTGCCTGACCGTATTTTCATACAAACTTTTGTTAGATAAGGTTCATATAAATTTAGATAAACTCCAAATCTAAGATAATATTATTATACCTACTAGTGGACGCACGCGGCTTCGCTCGCATTATTTTGAAATAAAAAGTAGCCTATGACACTTCTAATACCTCATACTACATCGTCATCAATTTGCCAATATAAAACTCAAAAGTTACTGACTGACTGACATAGTGATCTATCAACGCACAGCCCATACCAATGAACGGATCGGGCTGAAATTTGGCATGCAGGTAGATGTTAAGACGTAGGCATCCGCTAAGAAAGGACTTTTGGAAATTCCACTTTTAAAAGGGTGAAATAGTGGATGCAAGTTTTATCTCTTAATGCGAGCGAAGCCGCGAGCACCCGCTTGTTTGGCAATAAAATCAATAAGTCAGTCATATGTACATATTTGTTTTTCTGTTAAATCTGCCACAATACCTAAATGTTTTCTTTCTTTCGTATAGACAAAAAATCTTCATAAATGAAATTAAACTAATTAAAAAAGGTTTTAAAATCGCAGTTTATCCCATACCTACGAGTCTAACACTTAACACACTTTACTTTGAAGCCATTACATAGCACCATTACAACTTACATATTACCTACAATAAAATCATTAACTACGAATAATTATTACAATAGAATTGTAACTCCTCACAAAAATCGCGTCGAAAATGCTTCCACGTGCCATCTCTCTACCACACACCACTCGCACACAAAGCTTGCTAATGATTGGTTACGATGTCGGCATTGAGCTAGCATTGTTGATCGAAGGCTAGCATTATACAGTCACAAACGCTCGAAAAAATGTCCGAGCCAAAACTCTGCCCACGCTACTCGTTGAGCAGACTTTTGGATTACCTATCTCTTTTGCACGTTCTTAAAATATGTAAGAGCGAAAGAGACAAGCAGTGTTTTGTTTGCGCTCGATGACGATGTTAGCGTTCGGACACTTTCCTGCGCTTTTTAGTTTGAGATTGTCTCTGTATAATCCTAGCTCGATGGATGTCGGCAATATTCGAATGCTTGCTCGTAATTGGTACAAATAAAATAATACTAATTAAAAATGTTAGGTTACAAAATCTTTCGAATCCTCTGACCTCGTGATAGCCGTGTTGCGAGGCCAGAGTAATTTACTTTTAATATATGACTAATTTAATGTTTAATTACGTCGCTAAAGAGTTAAGGGTCTTATTACAAAACGTCGTTTAACTATACTCAAGAACTTTGAAAACATGCAGTCCGTTCTTGTAGTTCGAACGTAAGAGTTCGTAGTTTGTCTGTCTACTGTCATGACAATGAAACTGTCAAAATGTTACCAATGATAAATCAACGTCCCAATTTGAAGTTGGCAATTTGATTGTTTTTATTGTTTGAACAACAAGAACCGACTTTTTATTTTTATTTCCTAGACTAATATTTAATCCAAGTTTTGTAATAAGATGGAAAGAGATAAAGCCCCTCCCATTAACTCAACCGCGGCGTTGCCCATCTCAATAACTGTTTTTTGGCTTGGTAACATTTTTATAATACCATTTTTTTAACAAGGAATTGGTTTGAACTTGACAGTAATTCGCCTGATGGTAAGCAATCATTACGGTCTAGGATGGATCGTGCTTACCCAGTAAGAACCGATTCACTCTCGCTTTGAAGATCGCAAGATTTTATATTCCTCGGGGAACAGATAAACAAATTATTCGTAATTAATAAAACATGGAGTATGAATCAGCTTCAAGAGAGATTCGTATTTTTAAACATTTCTAAAATCTAATTTCTAACCTAAGATACCAATCTAGCATATAACACATCTTTTAATAATCAAGAATCAACATGGATATAATATAACCGCCGGTTTCTAAAACAAACCTCAGTTTAATTATCCATCAAATCAATTTGACTGACCATGTCTTCTTCTTCTTCTTATCGAATGAGAGTGGCCAACTCTGGTGTCGAGAGTTTATCAAGTCTTGAGGGCCTCTGACATGGCTTAACGATTGCTGTACTAGACCAACAGCCGGGACATACAATTTAATGTGTCATCCGACTCACGGAAGCGCTCTAAATGGAATGCCACTTTTCGGTCACCCATCCGTGTAATGACCGCGTCGATTTTTGCTTAATATTGGTAATGGCATGCGATTGCCTCCGCTAGCTGAGCTACGGACGCTGAACATGTGAAATCCACCAATAAGAGCGCGTAAAAATGATGTGATAAGAAAACGTGATTATCGTTCTCCGGACATGTCCTAATATTAAAGTAGACAAATATATGTTTTTTTTTAATAACATTACTAAAAAAAAGTCACTGGTATGACCACATCTAGTATTAGAAAACTTTATGGCACTATAAATCAAAGAGATTGTCATACGGTATACTTATAAACTGGCATTAAGTTTATCTCTTTTCAGCTTATATTGAAAGCCCTTTGAAAGAGCGAGACATACATAGTTACTTAGCTTCGTCTTCAAATGTTAAAATGGCACTACCGGTTTTGATATCTTTTTTTTGGTTTGAAGCGAATTTCAAATCTCAAAAGATTTAAAAAAAGTAGTACGAAAACGCTATCTAGATGGCGTTAGCAGTCTATAGTGGACTTAGACGAAGAAAAGAATAGACGGCGGGTAGCTCCGTTTAATTTCAACAAGAAAGAGATATAGTATTGAGTTATTATATGTAACAGAAAAGGACAAAGCTATACTATTTCTGTCTCTAAGAGCGTGCCAGCTTTTTCAAGGCCAGCGACATAAGTAGCTCAACAAACTTTGACAGTTATTTCGTCTTTGTAAAATTGTGAAGTTTATTTTGGCATTTTTTTTCATCATTTTTAAATTGATTGTTTTAAAGCAGAGATAAACCTATAAAACAATAGTTTAGAGTTTAGTTTTTGTCTCATGTGTGGCCACGCTACCCGATCCTCTATAGCTTTTTCTTACTCTAAGATAGTGGAGAATAAAACAATATAAAATTATATTTTTAATGTATCACAAATCCAGAAAACTAAAATTGTTATTTTTTTTAAGTACATTTCTTGCTGTATTTACTTATTATACATAGAAACGACCAGACTCAACACAAGTAATTGTGAAATTTACAATTCGTAATTACTTTTGTTATGCGGGTATCGAACCCGTACCCCTAGATTAGAAGGCAGAGCCGCTACCAACTAAGCTAACAGGCCAGTCAAGATGGCGGCACCCAAGCGCGCTGGAGTTTTGGCACCTCATGCATAGAATATTCACAGATTTATTTACTCGATACCTAGTGTGCTTTTTTGTACTACTTTTTTTTTAATTGGAGATCTGAAAATCGCTCAGGCGCTATCGCTTTGCGTTGATAGCTACCGTTTTTTGACACTTGACATTTCAAATCTTACGATCCAGTAGCGATCCTAGCGGCAAATTGGTGAGGTTCGCTTAGTTTGAGAACATTTGGACATTTTGGACCCTACAGTACATTAGCGCCTCTAGCGATGATCTGACACGCGTTAGCCTTCGTTTCTTCCTGCGACGCGACCGGACATTATACCTTATACCTCGTTCAGAATGGTTCGTTCCCCTTCCAATACCCTCGTCAAGTCATCGAGACGTACAGTTATCCGTTTGGAATCTATCAATTTTGGCACATTCTTAACCACGGCGCTAGTGATCGAGTAGAAATCTTCACTTTTCTTTTTACTCCAACCAGAGTACTGAAAAAAAAAAATTTTTTTACCTTTATACGTGCTTTATTTATAGATAAGTACGATATCTAACCGAAATTTGAAAGAAAACAACTATTTGCTCTCTCATTTAGTCGTATGTCCTCATGACTGAGGGTCGTCAGTCGTGACTCCCCCGCAGAATGAATTTGTTGGGGGAGTTCCCTTGAGCAGAAACATCGTGGTGAAACAAACACATGGACTTGTATTTTCAACTTATGTTGTCGATTTGCACTCGCTTAACGGCGAAGGAGAAAACATCGTGAGGAAGCCGACACGTTTGAGGACCACAACATCCGAGGACATGTCTTCCGTGGAAGAACCTGGGCGCCCACCACGATATATCTGCACAAGAGAACTCCACTAACGCATTAATTCTGCGGGGGAGTCACTGCCCTCAGTCATGAGGAGACGACTCAAGTAAGAATTAAATACTTACCTGTTTACTTTGTTTGTATATAACGCTTTGCAAAGTATCCTCTTCGTCATCATGTAAACTAGTATATTTATTCAGCAGCATGCCACTGACAAAGTAAATAGTCAACTCTCTAACATTATTTATCATCGTGTTTCCACACCATTGTATATCGGACTTTAGTACAACATAGTTGCCGGGCTGGAACTGAAATAAATGTTAGATTAAATTAAATTTTTATTATTAATTAATAACATTCCGTAATCATTTACTTACAACTGTTTTTTTTTTGCAATATATGTAGGTATGTATAAAAACAACATATATCATAAAAAAAACTTTAAACTAGTGATGCCACCGGCAGCGGGGCAGGACCCAAGCTACCGGTGGTAGAGGCTACAAAGAAAGGAACCTCCGGACAATACGCGTCGTGTCAAGGATCACTGCCTTCTGTATCTGGGCCTCACAACCTTCCAACGAGAACCTCTTGAGGTGTTGATCGAGGCTCTTCGCTATGAGACCGTTCACCGAAACGACTATCGGGACAATCATCGTCGAATCAACATCCCACGTGGCGGTAATCTCATGTGCCAAGTCAAGGTACTTCCTGACTTTGTCCTTCTCGGCCTTCACGAGATTCTAGTCATGTGGTATCGTGATTCGTAGTTTTTAAAATAAACGCCAAAACAATTTTGTCGCGTAAGCCCTTTCGGAGTAATATCGAAATAAGTAGGTTTTCAACTACATTTTCCCCCCTCTCCTCCTCCCTCGTTTATAATTCGCTACTGTGTCGTCTTAATTATAAGAACTCACTTATCATCACTTATATATTCACTTACTTTATCATCCAAAGGCAAATTATCTTCATCATTCGTGGGATCCTCCGAAGAAATTGATCCTGAGTTTGAACTGTCCACATTATCAGCGGACGGTGTCGATATAGATTCACCGTCTCTCTCTCTCTCGTCGTTTATGATATCTACCTTCTCAATCAGCTGATCGATTTTGGTCAAGATTGTGACTTTGAAATCGGAAATGCTTTCTAAGAGTTGGAACGTCTGAGCTGCTTCCGACTGGTTAAGATCTGGGGAATATTTTTTTTTACTTTATGGCTTTTGACCTCTTTTATACATGTAAAACATTCCTCTTGAATCATATAAAAAAAACGGCATCAAAAGCCGTTGTATAGGTATATAGCAATATTAGCTGCTGAATTTAACTTGGCACTAGAAAATCTCTCACTGGATGCGCATGATAACATCACGATATTTTGTCGACAAAACAGGCATTAAACTAAAACACACATATATTATACTAGCTGTGCCCGCGACTTCGTCCGCGTGGAATAGTTATTATCATAAAAACGGTTCTAGTGAGTTAATCTTAAAAGATAGACATATACTGGACATTTTGTTAGATCATTTCAAGAGGAATAATTCTTTCATACATATTTTTTTGATATCTTGAACCGTTTTCACAGCGGACGCAACGGAAGCTCTCAAAGATGAATAATTTTCCCCGTTTTTCCCACATTTTCCATTGCTTATTCGCTCCTATTAGTTGCAGTGTGATGTTATTTAGCCTAAAGCCTTCCTCGATTATTGGTCTATGCAATACAAAAATAATTTTTCAATTCACACCAGTAGTTCCTGAGATTAGCGCGTTCAAACAAACTCTTCAGCTTTATAATATTAGTATAGATAATATAATAAATTACGAGCACTTAAAGCCCTCTTGATAACGAAAGATATTTTGTCGACAAAAACTACGAGAAACCTATCTCGTGTTACGCGTCTTAAGCCTAGTAAAACCATTTCAAATTATTACCTGATCCACTATTAGCTTCTCGAATGCCATGATTGGTTGGTATCCTCTTAAACATATTACCAACCTCCATCTCACTTATATCACTACCAAATATAGTCGCGTCTCTTTCTCTCTCCATTAAAATGTCACGCACATTGTCCTCGAGCAATGGTAGAATATGATCGCCTCTTTCTTTGGTCATGTTAAAATGCAAATCTGTTAAAAGACGTACAGAGTTGAACAAAGCTCGAAACACATAAGGCGCGCTCTCTTTACTCAGCAATAAATCCATAGCTTTGATTATGGCAACTATGCCGTTGCCCAATAAATCCTGTTGGTTTTGAATTTTTTTATCTGTGCTTTTTAATTCTTCTGTCATTTGATCGTTGTTTGCGATCTCCGGGTTCATGGTTGGCGCTTTCAGTAATCCCATGTTTTCGGGTATGGAATATTGTTGTTGCAAAGCCGTTTTGCTCGAGTCAGATAATCCTTTTTTTAATATGTCATTCCATCTTGCTATTACATTTGGAGGTATATTTTGGTAAGTGTTCTCCATTTGAGATGTACTAGAACCTGCCACATTAGTATTTATGGGTATGGAATATTTTGTTTTCAAAGCAAATTTGTTTACTTCAGATAATTGTTTTTTTAATACATTGCTCCATCTTTCTACCATATTGAGAGACATGTCTATGTAATCCTCCGTCTGCGATGTACTGGGACCTGCTACGTTGGTATCTAAAGGACATTGGGTCTTATTACAAAACGTGGTTTAATTATTACTCCAGGACTATGAAAATATGCAGTCCGTTTTGGTTGTTCAAAATTTGTTTTTTTTTTCTATTATAAAAAATCGAATTGCCCGTAGAGAGAGTATGTATAGAGTCGCTGCATGACTAATAATAATTATGCAAGCGAGACAAACTTATGTAGTCCTAGCTAAGAGTAACAGAGAAAAACATATTATCTATTGTCCCTTACTAAATATGCGATTTTGATTGTCTGCCACAAAGCTCATTTGTGGCAGACAAACCGTCGAGTGATTATTGAATTGGTATTTTAGTGCTTTTAATATAGTGTCTGTGCTTTGAGTGTTATTAGCAACTGTTTTGTGGTGAAATGCTTAAATTTGACTAGCGAAGAATGGTGAACTGTTCTTATTTTAGGCTGTAAAAGCCGCTCGGAAAGAAAATGTGCAAATGTAACTTTCCACTAGTAAGTTTTCATTTTCAAGTTCATATGTGAATATTTCTGCATGTATTATAGTTATTTAATACTCTTTCACGCTAAATTGTACTGGATTTATGTGAATTTACGTATCTTTTTTCTAAATGTAGAGGTTATAATTTTCGAAGTATTATCCGCCTAAATTGCATGGGTTGATCGTACTTTGACATTTTGTGTCCATCTCGCTCTTACTCGATTTGGTGTAAGCGGGTTAGAACGAGTAGGTAAATGAAGAAGATACCAACTCAATTTGATACAACTAATCCGATTTTAGGGATACCACTTTTTTACCCTAAAATACACCTTATTTTATGGTAAAAAAGTATTTAATATTTTATAATTAATGTAGTTAAGAAATAAGTTGATAATGCAATTACAATGTTGTGGTGACATTCTAACATAATATTTATATTTTTAATATAATTTCTGTTGTCTGTAAATTTCATGGCGCTTGAGATTCACATACTTGTATAATATATGCCTTTAAATTTCCTCTCTAACATGCCTTAATTTTATTTATTTTTTTTAAATGTAAATTGTGCAATATTTTAGTTAGTTTGCCCGTTTTTACCGTATTGTATAAAATTGTATTACTTGATAAAAACATAGTGATACACCAAAATTTGAGAAAATTTTAAGTTTGAATCGTAAAATTATTATTAAATATGAAAATATTTATTTTGTCAATGAAAGTTTTTTTTTGCATTTCGGGGAACATATTCCATATAGGGGGCAACCCTAAAATTTTAGGTATATATTTGCTGTCTTCTTCCAGTATACGGCATGGAAGATCTCTATACATACTCTCTCTACGGAATTGCCAAAATGTTACCATGTAAATAATGTAAAATGTAAAATGTTCTAATTTGATGTTGACATTTTGATTGTTTGTACGTGATGTTTGAACAACAAGAACCGACTTTTTATTTTCAAAGTGCTAGTCTAATATTTATACCACGTTTTGTAATAAGACGGATAATCATTAAACATTTATAAAATAATTATAGCATTATTGAATAATAATAAAAAACCAGATTGTCGCTCTTGAAACTCTGTACTACCACTGTACTAAAAATCACGACGATACATCGCTCCGTTGTAGCGTGCAATAGGAACAAACACAACAACAAACAAACACACTTACGCTTTTGTATAATGGCATAAAAATAACTAATACTCGATAACAAAAGTGTTAGACGACAATACCATTTTTATTTTGTATTAAGCAGGTACCTACATTATTTTATGAAAATAGCTTCAGTGAATATGTTTTTGCTAGTTTTACAAACATTATACGTACAATGGTTAAATATTTTAACAAAGATACGATTGTTTTTTCTTTATTTTGCTGCATTATATTTAGTTGTTGAACTAGCATAAAATTGCAAACTAGAACGCACTGAAGAACCTGCCTTGACGGCCGGTTCACACATGTCTCCGTTTTACTGTTCCGTTATATCGTGTACGTTTTTTTTACGTCGATGGCGTATGTAGTTGTATGAGCGACTTTACACATGGCACAGTATTCTGTATACAGTAAAAAATATCGTTCCGTAAAAAAATTACGTTCCGTTTTGTCATCGAATACTGGACGACGAATGGTAAAAATATACGACGGATACGTAGAATTTTAACGGATAGATACTGTGTATTACTGTGCGGATATCCATTGTAACTGAAACTCTGGAGATATATGTAGTGTTTTTCCGCTGCGACTAAAGAGGAGTCAGAGGAGGAGGAGAGGAGGAGTGGAGTTGCTGCTGTCGGAAAAAGCGGAAAAACCCTACATATTTCTCCAGAGTTTCACTTACAATGGATTTCCGCATAGTAACGCCTGATTCAATATCTTATCTACAATAAATGTATCTTATCTTCGTCTATTATATCTGTATTATGATTGCATATTTATGCCAATTGAAGTACCTGTGGAAACTTACCGTGAAAACTTGCTTGTGACGTTGATGCCGTGGAATAGATGCTTCTATAATTCGTGATTGAAGCAACACCGTTGTCACTAGTATTGGCAACTCCAATAGCTGTAACGCCTGATATATTGCTGCTGATAGCATTGCTGTTGCCGACAGTAGAAGCAGCACTTAGTATATTGCTGCTGATAGCATTGCTGTTGCTGACAGTAGAAGCAACACCTGGTATATTGCTGCTGGTAGCATTGCTATTGCCGGCGGTAGTAGTATTGTTTAACGTGTTGCCTGTATTGGTTGTAGTGCCTTGTATGTTGCTGTTGGCTATGCTGTTGCCAATAGCTGCAGCTACTCTATTGCCGCTAGTTGTTGCTACGGCATTGCTGCTAGTGTTAGTGTTATTAATGCCAGTGGTGGTCATGCTGTTGCTATCAGGCACTCTGTTACTGGTACCGGTTGTCACGGCACGGGTGCCACCACTACTCCCAGTTCCGAATCTGCTGCTGTTGGTTTGTCTGTTTCCATTGTTAGGTATGTAAGGGTACGGACAACTGCTGGAATTGCCGTCAATGCCATCAGTGGCTGCTTGGTTGCCAGCAATAAGGTTGGAAGTGGCTGATTGGGTGACAGGCACATTTATATTCCCGCTAAACATTTGGGATGTCGCACTAGTGATCGGCGCAGTCGTGGAATTGGTAGAGGACACGATGCCACTGTTCGAACCTAATGAAGATCTGGCGTAGTTGAATATACTAGAGACAGTGCGAGGTGACGTCACAAAATTATTGACAGGCTTAAATATAGCTCCAGTGATGCCAGTGCCGAATAATGACGCATTGGTATTGGTAACTTGAATTGAATTGTTGGTCAGTCCGAAGAAAACAGAGCCTGAGTTTGATGCGGTCGTAGCGGTTGATGTACCGGAATTTATGTTAGTATTCGAAGGATTGCTCGCAGCACTTGCGCCGAATATGCCCCTGGTTATGCTGGGCATATTGAATGTAGTGCTGGGTGATCCAAAAGTAACCGTATTAGTAGTAGCCGAATTCAATTGGGTCGTCCTAGGTGGTCCAAATAAGCCCTTACTCGTACTAGGCGCATTAAATGCTGCGGTAGTTGATCCAAATGTGGTCGTGGCGGTACTAGAAGCGGTGGATATCGTGTTCGTAGGGTCGAATATGCCCGTGGTTGTGCTAGGCGCATTAACTGCTGTGCTAGTTGCTCCAAACAAGGCATAATTCGATTGGGCCGTGCTAGGTTGTCCAAATATGCCCTTACTCGTACTAGGTGCATTAAATGTTGCGGTAGTTGATCCAAATTTGGTAGTGTCAGTACAAGAAGCAGTGGATAGCGTGTTCGTACGGTCAAATATGCCCCTGTTTGTGCTAGGCGCATTAACTGCTGTGCTAGTTGATCCAAATACCGAGTTCGATTGGCTCGTGCTAGATTGTCCAAATGTGGTCGTGTCGGTACTAGAAGCAGTGGATATCGTGTTCGTAGGGTCGAATATGCCCCTGGTTGTGCTAGGCGCATTAACTGCTGTGCTAGTTGCTCCAAACAAGGCATAATTCGATTGGGCCGTGCTAGGTTGTCTAAATATGCCCTTACTCGTACTAGGTGCATTAAATGCTGCGGTAGTTGATCCAAATTTGGTAGTGTCAGTACTTGAAGCAGTGGATATCGTGTTCGTAGGGTCAAATATGCCCCTTGCTGTGCTAGGCGCATTAAATGCTGTGCTAGATGATCCAAATATGGCCGAATTCGTGCTTGGAGCATTCGATTGAGCCGTGCTAGATATGCCAAATATGCTCTTGCTTGTTGAAGGGGAATTAAATGCTGTGTTAGGAGAACCGAATCCTGAGCTGTTCGGAAATGTGGTGGTGCCAAATAAGCTCTTATTGATAGGTGTAGCGTTGCTGCTGGCGCCTCCAAACGGTCCATTGTTGGGTGTGCCAAACGGGCTTCCACTGCTAGCAGAGGCCCCAAAAGTACTGTTACTAGCAGGTGTGCCAAACGGGCTTCCACTGCTAGCAGAGGCCCCAAAAGTACTGTTACTAGCAGGTGTGCCAAACGGGCTTCCACTGCTAGCAGAGGCCCCAAAAGTACTGTTACTAGCAGATGTGCTGAATGCTATATTGCTGGCGGATGCCCCAAATATATTGTTACTAGCGGTAGTACCGAACTGAATGTTGCTGGGAGGTGTGCCAAATGGTACACTGCTGGGAAATGTACCAAACGCAGACCACATGCTATTCGCACCAAACATGTTTGGGAATACACTTTTGGCACTTCCAGATGTGCTAAACGCAGAAGTGTTGGGTGAGCTATTGTCTTGCGGTTTAGTGTTGTACTTTTTGTCGAACGAGCAATAATAATCGAATGGACAGAACGAGCATTTGTGCGTTGTTTGACCTGAAACAAAATAATAGTGATGTGTCAGAGGCCCTTACAGAGGTTTAGAAACTCTCGATACTAGAGTTGGCCACTGTTTATTTACACGTTATATCCAGCTTTAGTAATCGTATTGTCAACTTCGTACAGTTTACGTGACAGCTGTCAAAATGAAATATTATAATGCGTGGACACAGTTTAGTCACCAGTAACGCTATATTTATTTTATCTTATCTTAATAAATACCTTGTCTTTTGGCCATATAGTCCTCGTGACGGAGCTCGTCCAAAGATTTCGTCTCATATTCCTGCGAAATAATAACAATATACACTTATTATCATAATGAGCAATTATCAGAACTAAAACTAAAACACTTAGGGGTTTTACTACAAAACGTGGCTTAACTATTAGTCCAGAACTTTGAAAATACCAAGTTCGTATTTGTTGTTCAAAAATTGACTGTTAACTGTCATAATTATTAAACTGTCAAAATGTACCAATGATAAATCAAAGTTCCAATTTGAAGTTGACATTTTGATTGCTTGTATGTGATGTCTGAACAACAAGAATCAACTTTTTGTTTTGAAAGTCCTGGTCTAATATTTAAACCGCGTTTTGGAATAAGACAGTAACACTTGCAGGATGGCATTCAATGAATACTTAAATAAAAAATGCATTTTTTATTGTAAAACTCTTAAAACTAAAATTAAACTCCTTTTAACACGGAATGGGTTTGCACTTGACCGTAATTCGCCTTATGCCTATATATATAAGACACTTTTAAGACTTCATACTACCTACATAGCAAAGAACATGATGATCTGTTCAGCCGTTTTTGCGTGATGAGAGTTTAAATAAACAGACAAACAGAAATTCTAAAAACTGCTGAAACGGATTCTGTTATGGATTTAAAGTATACCCAATAACCCAAACATTTTTTTTCTTACATCTTGTAGGTATGTATGTTCCCATTTTTGACAGCTTTATTATATGTATAGATAGAAGAAAAAAAATACCTTCATTACAGATATGACGCATAGATTACAGTTTTCTTCGTCTACCGTCGGTTTGTACCGAATGACACCAGTCCCGCGGCCATCTGTAAAAAAACATTAAATCTAAATAAATAAAACTCAAACGTGACTGACTAATATAGTGATCTATCAACGCACAGCCCAAACCACTGGACGGATTGGGCTGAAATTTGGAATGAAGGTAGATGTTATGACGTAGGCATCTGCTAAGAAAGGATTTTTAGAAGTGCCACTTTTAAAGGGGTGAAATATCCCTATTTCACCCCTTTAAAAGTGGCACTTTTACTTCTTAATGAGAGAGAAGCCGCGAGCACGCACTAGTAAATAAATAAAATGCTTTTATTTCGGACAACAAAGATATCCATATGTGTGTTAGTAAACTAAAAATATACATATACAAAACCATCCAAACATAACTAATAAGGGTTAGTTATATTAAGAGGATACCCTGAGAATTTGGTTGCAAGGATAAGTATTTTACTCAACATGGACAAAAGCAACTAAACTAAAATTTTATGGCCAAGATTCATAATTTCATTGACTATATTTTGCGGATAGCATAACACCAACGGCCAACTTTTATAATACAAAATAATTAATCAAAAAGATCTCTACAAAATCCGACTAAGACGACTTCTTATCGAATGAGAGTGGCCAACTCTGGTGTCGAGTTTTTGAAACCGCCCTCTGAGGGCATCTGACATGGCTTAACGACTGCCGTACTAGACAAACAGCCGGGACATACAATTTAACGTGTCATCCGACCCATGGAAGCGCCCAATATGGAATGCCACTTTTCGGTCACCATCCGCGTACTGACCGCGTCGACCTTTGCTTAACATTGGTAATCGCATGCGATTGCCTCCGCTAGCTGAGCTACGGGCGCAGAGCATCTACCGACTTAGCTAACATCCCCCTCACAGACAAGAGGCGTATTTCAGTGAGCGTACTGTCGCTGGCTTATGGAATAGAAAGTCCAATGTATGGGAGTGACGTCATATTTCCCCCCGCGGAGCGCGTCGCGATGTCAATCCCATACATTGCTCTTTCTATTCCATAAGAAAGCGTCAGTACGCTTACTAAAATACGCCTCTTGTCTAAGGGGGCAGGCCAGTCATATTTACCTGTAGTTACAATTTTACTGGTCGGCCGACCGATGACATTTCCTTGCATACTCTTATTGAATATGTCCGTATAAGTCCAGGCGTAAGGCGCGAAATTCTTGTCATACACGCAAATAGTGCCCGGCGTGCAAAACGCGCACTTATGATCGGTACGTCCTGAAAAATACATAAACATTTTAAAATCTATCCGTTTTATTACAAAACGCGGTTCAAATATTAGTCCAGGACTTAAATGTCGGTTCTTGTTGTTCAAACATCACATACAAACAATCAAATGTCAACTTCAAATTGGGACGTTGATTTATCATTGTTAACAGATTGACAGTTTCATTATTATGACAGTAGACAAACAATTTTCGAACAACGAACTTGGTCTAGATTAATATTTAAACCACGTTTTGTAATAAGGCCCTATACGTATAATAAAGCAGACTAAACGTAATTAGAAAACTTCGATGAGGAAAACAACGTAAGGAAACCGACATGTTTGAAAACCACAATATCCGAGGACATGTGTCTTCCGTGGAAGGACTTGGGCGCCCACCACGATGTATCTGCCCAAGAGAACTCTAACTAATTCTCCGGGGGAGTCACAACCCTCAGTCCTGAGGAAATACGACTCAGAGAGAGAGAAACCTAATCAGAAATACGCAGGTTTGAATCCTGCCTACACCAATCAAACCTCAACACATCAGAGAAGTCTTTTGTGGTTTATTGTTTTTTTTTTCCGAATGAAAAAATAAGTTATGGGACCATCTCGGAAACTCTACTCATCGAATAAAAAAATATTTTTGATATCGGTACATAAATAAAGGGAGGAGGAAAAAAACTTTTAGAAGACTTGATAACCTTCTTTTTTCGAAGTCAGTTAAAAAGGGGTTGGGCCGTTAATAAATAATAATGATTAAAATATACCTTTTCTTCCAGCCAAATAATCTTCGTGCCGAAGTTCTTCAATGGATTTGGTTTCATATTCCTGTAAAAGAAAAATTTATTGTCACTATCATTACATAGTATAAAGCAAAGTCGCTTCCCGCATCTGTCCCTATGTCTGTATGTATGCTTAAAACTTTAAAACTACACAACGGATTTTGATGCAGTTTTTTTTTAATATATAGAGTGATTCAAGAAGAAGGTATGTATGTGTAATAACGCGTGCGAAGCTGCGGTTAAAAGCTAATAAGTAATAAGAAGCGCCCCTAGCTCAGCTAGCGGAGGCAATCGCATGTAATTACCAATGTTCAATATCTTATCGAAGGTTAAAATAAATAAAATACAAACTTATCGGGTAAGCGCGCTCCATCTTAGGACATAGCCTTTGCTTACCATCAGGCAAACTATGGCCAAGTACAAAGCTGTTTGATAAAAAAGAAAAAAACTTACCCGCATACAAGATATGACGCATATACTAACATCGACAGTTTTTGACTCGCCTAATCTTGTTACAATATCGACGTCTTTCACAGGCTTGTATCGGACCACACCCGTACCACTACAATCTGAAAATAATGTGTAAAATTGAAAGAAACGGAAAGAGTAGCTAGACTTATAGGGTCTTATTACAAAACGTTGTTTATCTATTAGTCTAGGACTTAGAAAATAATATATGCAGGCTGTTCTTACTGTTTAAAATTTGTGTCTACTGTCATAATAATCAAACTGTCAAAATCTTACCAATGACAAATCAACGTCTCAATTTGAAGTTGACATTACATTTTTAAATTAGTTGGCTAATACTAAATGCCACCACCACGGGCGGCCAATCCATTCAGAGTTTGTCTTCAACACATCACGCGACATTGGCAAGATTGCGGCCATACCGCAGAGGCCACAACCAAGATTAGAATAGAATAGGGACCATATCACAGGGACCACGGGCAAGAAGCCATGATTGCTTGTATGTGAGGTTTGAACAACCAGAACCGACTTTTTATTTTCAAAGTCCTGGACGCATATTTAAACCGCGTTTCATAATAAGATGGAATAGGTACGTTCTATGTAAGCGTGTTACACCCCAGGCTGAAGCAATGCATAACATCAGGCAGGCTGTAGTCAAACGCGAACCTATCCCACGTAAATGAAGATTATAGGTACATACTGATATATTCTACTTTATAGTAAAAAGAAAATCAGAAAAAGAGAAACAAAATGAAATAAAAAAGAACCAAAAACGCGAACTAATACTAAGTTAAATGTCAATGATTTATTGAGAACTCCAAAGATACAAGAGATATGGACAAAATAGACCCTAGATTATTTAAAGGCAACTTTTTATGCGACTTCTACGTGAATAACACTGAAGTCACTAAGAAAAAAAAACTTACCTGAAACATTGGCTGTCTGGTTTGTACAAAATCCCGTTCCATTTGCAAAGCCTCCTTGAGAATTTTCGAAAACAAAACCACTGTTGCTATTTTGCGAAGAATTTTTTTCTAAGACCTTTTTAAACGATTGTACCATGTTCTTTGAGCTAGATGCAAAGTCGAATATTGGAGTTGTTGATGCACTCCAAGGTGCTCCAAATATAGGTTTAGAGTTTGAATTTGTCGTGTTCGGAGACTTGTTTGGTAAACCGAACCAAAAACTCGGTTTGGATTGCATGTTGGAAGACAATGACGTTTTTGGTAAAGTCCCAGACGAAGCACCACCTGAGTTTGTTACAGTTGATGAAGAGGCAGTGTTTGATATTCCAAAAGAAAAACCACTTTTTGTTTCGGAAATAACAAAACTAGGTTTAAGTGTTGTTCCTGTGGTGGTTGCAGATGAATTTGTAGCACCAGATGATTTATTAGTTGAAGTTGAACTAGTTGGTTCTGAAGATCCTGCTTTAGGTATTCCAAAATTAAATCTGCTTTTAGGCTTTGCTCCCGTGGTAGTTTCAGAGGAGTTAGCAGCACTAGAATTAGTTACACTAGTAGAAGATTTATCATTTGTGTTTGGTATTCCAATATTAAATCTGCTCTTAGGGATTGCTCCTGCAGTTGTTTCAGAAGAGTTTGCAGCACCAGAATTAGTTCCACTAGTGGAAGATTTATTACTGGTCGACCTTGAAGATTCAGTGTTCGGTATTCCAAAATTAAATCTGCTTTTAGGCATTACTCCCGCAGTTGTTTCAGAGGAGTTTGCAGCGCGAGAATTAGTTCCACTAGTGGATGATTTATTACTTGTCAATGTTGAAGATTCAGTGTTCGGTATTCCAAAATTAAATCTGCTTTTAGGCATTGCTCCCGTAGTGGTTTCAGAGGAGTTTGCAGCACCAGAATTATTTCCACTAGTGGTAGACTTATTACTTGTCGATGTTGAAGATTCAGTATTTGGTATTCCAAAATTAAATCTGCTTTTAGGCATTGCTCCCGAAGTTGCTTCAGATGAGTTTGCAGCACCAGAATTAGTTCCACTTGTTGAAGATTTATTACTTAAGGATGTTGAAGATTCAGTGTTCGGTATTCCAAAATTAAATCTGCTTTTAGGCATTGCTCCCGTAGTGGTTTCAGAGGAGTTTGCAGAAGCATAATAAGTTCCACTTGTTGAAGATTTATTACTTATTGATGTTGAAGATTCAGTGCTTGGTATTCCAAAATTAAATCTGCTTTTAGGCATTGCTCCTGTGGTAGTTTCAGAGGAGTTTGCAGCATCAGAATTAGTTCCACTAGTGGAAGATTTATTACTTATTGATGTTGAAGATTCAGTGCTTGGTATTCCAAAATTAAATCTGCTTTTGGGTATTGTTCCCGTAGTTATTTCGGAGCAGTTTGCAACACTAGAATTAGTTCCACTTGTTGAAGATTTATTACTCGAGGACGTTGAAGATTTAGTGATTGGTATTCCAAAATTAAATCTGCTTTTAGGCATTGCTCCCGTGGAAGTTTCTGAGGAGCTTTCAGCACCAGAATTAGTTCCACTAGTGGAAGATTTATTACTTGAGGATGTTGAAGATTCAGTGTTTGGTATTCCAAAATTAAATCTGCTTTTAGGCATTGCTCCCGTGGAAGTTTCAGAGGAGTTTGCAGCACCAGAATTAGTTCCACTTGTTGAAGATTTATTACTTGTCGAAGTTGAAGATTCAGTATTTGGTATTCCAAAAGAAAAACCACTTTTTAGTTTGGTTCCTGTAGTTGTTTTAGAAGAGTTAGTAGCACCAGAATTAGTTCCACTTGTTGATGTTGAAGAATTTGGTATTCCAAAAGAGAAACTCGGTTTTTGTATGGTTCCTGTGGTTGTTGCAGATGAATTGGTAGCATCCAATGCAGATACATCCGATGATTTGTTAGTTAAAGAATCAGCGCTGGTCGATGTTAAAGGTCCAGAGTTTGGTATACCACATGAAAAGTTAATTATAAGTTTACTTACAGTCAAATTTGTGGTAGCAGGTGTACCTGTAGTAGATGCATTGATTGAAGATTCAGCTGGTTTTGCAGCTTGACATGAAAGTGTTCCAAACGTAATTGTTTTATTAAGTTTGGCGTCAGTCAAATTAGTCGTATGTGATGAAGATGTTACATCGATTTGTTTAGGTGTTGTTGAATTTGTTGTGCTGGTAGCAGATTTTTGTTCAGTGTTTTGTGTCGGGTCTGGTTTATCCGAACCAGATACATTTATTGAGCTTGTATCAGAATTGTTAGGTGTTACTGGTCCAGTATTCCACTGTACTGGTTTTCCAAACAACGAATCTGTTGGTTCAGAAGTTCTCGCTGTCTTATTCAAGAGTTCCGACCTAGGTTTATCAAAACCAAAGTTAGGTTTTTCTATGATGTCACAAGAAGCTTTAAGAGATGAATCAGGAGAACCATATCCACTAGAGTTGCTTGTTCCACGGGAATCTGATACTTTTGAAATCTGGCCACCAGAAAATGATCCACCAGATGACGATTCGGAATTTGACTCAGAATTGATAGATCCGGAAGTTCTGGGTTTTAAAAATGGAGGAAAATTTGAACCATCAGAATTTGTTTCGGAACTGGCAGTTGCGAAAGAAAATGTTTTTGGAATATCATAAGTAGCCGCAGGGACTTCCATTGTGGTGTAAATAGGTTTTGAGGCACCAATATCACAATCAATAGCGCTAGATGTATTAAATTTTATAGTAGTAGTATCTTCAGCATTTGCTCTACTATCTGCTTCATATTCACATTCACTCAGTCTAGAGTTCTTCGGTTGAGTTGCAGATTCATTAATGTTATGCTCTGTATCACATATACTTGCTTCTGTCTTAGAAGATGTATTGGGGTTATTATCTTCCCTTGAATTTTCTTCCATGTTTGATGTGGTATTGGGGTCATCAACTACGCTTTTCATTGCTTCTCTGTTTGTATTGTGGTTATCAAACACACTTATAAATGCCGGCTTGTTTGATGATGTATCAGGATTATTCTCAACACCCATTATTGCTTCAGCATTAGTTGCTGTGTCAGTAGAATCTGGTGTTACTTCAGTAGATGTAGGGACAGTTCCATCTTTGATTAGTTCTAAAGCCGTAGACTTATTTTCGTCTCTATTACATTCAGATATGTTGACATTGGGTTCAGTTTCATCAGGACGAACTAAATTAACAATTCCATCATCATTATCTTCAGTTGTAGCATCTTTATCATGTCTTTGGTCACTACTGCTATCAAAGACTGGTTCTGGACCAATGCCAGCGGGGTTGTCATCATTACAATTATTTTTTTCATCTTTTTTCACAACTTCAGATTGGACATCTCCAATAATATCACTCATGTTTGTGACACTCCTTGGTGTGTCAGCATTATCATCATCATCATCATCGTCACCTGGGACAAAAATTAAATCACATTAATAATAATATTGATAGAAGACCAGCTCTGGATGGATGCTTGCACCATTATGCTGTGTTTGGGCCAGGTTGTGATACATCAATACCAAAGATATGTTTTTTTTAAATCGGATACAATGTATTTTTTGTGTGCTTCCAGTGACAGTGTCTTTTTTATCTATTATTTGGGGAATTGTGATTGTCTGTGTTTTTTCTTCACACTGTGATCTGATCCAATTTGATTCAAATTTCAATATTTCCCAAGGCTTTGTTCTCTTGGTTGGGGATTAAAAGGAGTGTATGCCACTTTTATAATTCTATACTATTACCATATCAAAAATCATGAAGACCTAATTTATCTGTTGTGGTGTAAAAGCGTGAAAAACAGACCAACAAACACACTATATTTCCTCATGACTGAGGGTCATGACTCCACCGCAGAATTAATTCATTAGGGTAGTTCTCTTAGGCAGATATATTGTAAGGGGTGCCCAGGTCCTTTCACGGAACACTTTATCACAACATACACAAGTAATGGAATATAAACAATAGAAAATAACTTATTAATGATTATATCACAAGTGCCAGCCTTGTCATTATCACTACACAGTATAAAGCAATGTCGCTTCCTGCGTCTGTCCTATGTACATATTATGTATGTTTTATGGTATTAAACATTTATCTAAACATATAATAAAACTGTAACGGTGTCTGTACATTGAATAATGGAAAAAATAGTTTAGGGGTCTTTATTGATACAATAGAACACAAAAATCATGTTTCAAACATAAATTTATTTTTGTCTGTCAGTATGTTTGTTTGTTATAAGACTCGAAAATGGCTGAACCGATTTGTCTACGGTTTTCACTAACATGGTGGTGCATTTTCAACTTAACATTTAGTGTTTGTTTCATTTCAATCAGTTCGTAAATAAAAAAGTTATGTTCATTTAAAACTTTAAACCTTTTCATCTCTAAATAATGCGAGCGGAGCCGCGGGCGTCCACTAGTTTCTAATAAGTATTTCAACAATTCACTTTCTTAGAAATGAAGGTAAAATTGTTAGTTGCTTATTCACTTAGATAGGTGTATGTAGTTTACTTTGAATCAGAACGCTTTACAATATTAAAATATAGTTTTTTGGTATGAAATACTAATGAAAATTGGTAATATTTTACAAGTTAGTTATCAAAAATAAGGATAAACAGTAATAGTAAATTATAATATGAGTAACGAGAAAGTAACAGGCAAACAGTATTTTATGAAATATGCTGGCAACATTAATACACAAGACTTAAATGTAAAAGGTACATTGAGTAGTTTATTAAAAATGTAATATTTATATATAATACTAGTGGGTGCTCACGGCTTTGCTCGCATTAAGAAGTAAAACTTGCATCCCCTATTTCACCCCTTTAAAAGTGGCATTTCCAAAAATCCTTTCTTAGCGGATGCCTACGTCATAACATCTACCTTCATTCTAAATTTCAGCCCAATCCGTCCAGTGGTTTGGGCTGTGTGTTGATAGATCACTATATCAGTCAGTCAGTCAATCAGTCAGTCAGTCACCTTTGAGTTTTATATATTTAGATTGAATTTTATATAATATAATTTTCATCTATGTTCAAGTTCACCTACATTACATGCAGGTATGTATGCTTAAACAACAATACTTACCATAGAAACATAATTTGCAGAAAAAGCTTCCAAAAAGATGAACTCCAGATTTATTGATAGATGTGAATGCTATTAGTATAAGAAGGAGAGATATGTAAGATGCAAGAATGTACATAAGTCAAATGTATTTATAAAGTTATGTTTCTATGTACTATTTTTTTTTATTAAATTATTGTAACACATTCAAACTTATTTTTATGAATTAAATACATAAGCCAAAGTGAAATACTAAGTGCAGGGCTCGCAAGTACATGCATATTAAACCTTTAGGTATAATATGCTTTTTATCTCTATATATATGTTTATGTTTTATGTAATATTGTTATCTCTTTTTTAGCTAATAAACAAATTTGAAATCTGTTTGAAATATGTGCTCTTAGGGCTGTGCCATATTGGTTATTCACAATTCTAGGTATTATTTATTCACAGATATTTATTTATATTATTAACTAGTGGGTGCTCGTGGCTTCACTCACATTAAGAAGTGGCATTTCCTAAAATCCTTTCTTAGCGCATGCCTACGTCATGCATCTCAACTACCTAGATGCCAAATTTCAGACTGATCAATTCAATTCAATTCAATTTTAAAGGTCTTTATTGATTCATAACTTATAAAAACTAGTACAACACAAGTGTAAATTTTAATCCTAGTGGTACAATGAACTTGATTTACTTACTGGTTTTTCGTACACTGGGCACTTTTAAAACAAAACATACTTGACAATAACATAATAAACTTACAGATATAATACACTTTGAAACATGAATATCAAATTATGTAGGCTTTAGTGTAGGCATTGCGTTTTTAAATACTAAGACAGACTGATCTGATCAGTCCATTGGTTTGGGCTGTGTGTTGATAGATATACTTACACTATATTAGTCAGTCACCTTTGAGTTTTATATATATAGATGTGCGAGCAGCAAATGGCTGATGTGCCTATATCATACTGTGTCAAAATTGTTTTATATAGTCCACACAAAGTTCACAATTATACACTCCACTGGTGCAATGATCACAAGTTAACAAGAGAGTTTTGGGTTTTCTGTAACTGTTTTGGTGTAGGGCCGGATTGGAACCGGGGTGCGTCTGGATGAAAAGTATACACTGAAACCGCTAAACCACACTCGCTTAATTATGTAGTGCAGTCTGTATTATATCTTGTTTTTTTTTCAAATATTTTTTGTCACAATAACTAAATGTTTTTCTTTGTTTTAAAACTCAAGGACTGACCATATTTTCAATTGCTACCTACACTTTTTATTTAACTAAATCAGGTCTGCACTTCACCATGGTTTGCATGATGGTAAGCAATAACTTAACTATGGGTTAAGATGGAGTGTGCTTACCTTATCAGAACCGGTTCACTCTCGCTTTCTCACAATGATAAACTCAACGATTTCCTCCGCAGGCAGAGCTACAGGCACTTCAACTTCGGCGTCATACAAGTACATACATTATATCTAATATATAAGTAGGAAATAATAATAGGTAAAAATATTTTGTACCTACCTACAAAGTTCTTACTTTTAAAAACCTTTCTAGAAAATTGCATTTCGTAGTAAAGTACCTATTCCTCTGTATTATGAGTTGCCTAACTTAAATTACCTAATTAATAATATAGGTTAATCAACTTACCGGAATGTGGGAGGAAAAAAATACTATTGGATTGATTTGTACTCATAATTTCTTATCAATCGTTTTGCTCTTATAGTATCCTTATTTTCTCTTACTTAGTTTAATTATACCTATGAAATACTAATCAAACAATTAACAAACTATATTTATCAGCAACTGTGTATAAACTCTCTCTGATAAAACTGTTGAAAAAAATTGGGCAAAACAACACAGCACCAACACAAAAGATAAAATTCAAAGTAAAGTACGCACAGACTATAAACAGCAAACGCTATTCGCTATACTAGTACAACAACAGTAGACTTGTATGTACAATATACTATATATATATAGAAAATATTGGGACGCCATTAAGCGAAACTAAAATGGAAAATGTAGGGGCAAAACATGTTTATTAAACGAAACGGCAAACCCCGTTTATAGATACATTCAAGATCTCATTAGAATAATTAGTCGATTGCGATCGATTTTGTAAAGAATAGAGGCATCCCTAAAGTTTATAAAAAAAACAGTATTTTGTTTATGGTACTGTCAAGTGTCAAGTTTTAATGTTTTTAGGCTGAGTAAAAATTCATATATTTGGTGTTGTCAGGTATAAAAATAATATTTTTTAAATATGGTATCCCCACTTCCGGGTTGTACGAATAGCCCTTGCCAATGCCAAATAACAAATAACTGGTCCGGAGTTTTCCTTTCCTCCCTCAGCTCAGCTTGCTTGCTTTCACAAAATTTTGTTTTCGGTTTGTTGTGATTTCAAAGAAAATAACCAAATGTAACAATGAATAGAGAGAAGATCTATGAAATTTTCCGCGCCTGCCGACTGTGCGGCGTCGGTGCCGGTTACAAAATGCCCATCATTCAGAATATCATTGATATAGAAAAAGAAGAGATTGAACTCAGGCAGAAAATCAAAGAATGCGTGCAAATTGAGGTAATATATAATTTCCACAACAAACATGGTACTGGTAGCCTTTACAGTCATTACCTTTAAGTTTTTCAAATTACTACACCACTTCCCAAAAAATTTTTAGTTGTTTATAGGTAAATTTTGACCATAATTTATACCACATTTGTAGGGTCTGTTGTCTGTTTATCTTCTAATAAACTGCTCATTCACTGTGGTTACCTACAAATATCTATGACAACTATATAATAATCCCCGTCATCCCATTTTTGTGACTATATTGTGAGAGGGAAATAAACAGACAAAATCTTTTTCTCTTCTTATACAAGTTAGTGTTTGACCCATAGCTAGGTTGAGAGAATGTTTGCCTCTGGTTCCAAGGGTTGCAGGTTTGATTCCAGCACAACACAAATAATAGTCAATTTTCTGCATTTTTTTTGCATTTATTTGGTTTGAGTCTTGTTGTTTCTATGTATAATATGTGTGACATATGTATTAACGAATGAAAAGTATACTAATATCATATCCATTATCTAGTACCCACGACAAGTTTGCTTAGTATGGGGCTAGATGGTGCTGTGTGAAATGTCTCATAATATTAATTGTTATATATTTCAGGTAAATCTCAATGATCCAATGCCTCCACTAATATGTGAATTGTGTGTGGACAAAATTCAGGATTTCTATGAATTCAGGAAAATGTGTCACGAGATTAATAATAAAACTAGACAGAGACTGGGTTTGCCTGTGAAAATTTCTAAAGTTGTAAGTATTCAATCAATGTACTGCTAGTGAACTAACTTACACAGTCACAAATATATTTAATAATAATAAATAAATAAATATATACCTAGTTATACTTATTTGTAGAAAAAAATAGTTTGGGGACACATAAAGTTGACAGCAAAACATGTTCCAACAATGTATGGAACTTTTGTCTGTTTGTTTATTTATAAACTGCCCATTTCCACTCAAGTATAGCCGTCTCTTTTCTCCAAGTATCTCTCTTGTGTTGTATTTCCTCATGACTGAGAATTGTGACTCCTCCGAAGAATTAATTTGTTAGGTGAGTTCTCTTGTGCAGATACATCGTGGTGGGCACCCAGCTCCTTCTACGTAAGACACATGTCCTCGGATATTGTGCTCCTCAAACATGTCTGTTTCCTCATGATGTTTTCCTTCACCAAGTGCCAATCCACACAACTTGAAAATTACAACACAATTATACAAGTCATTGGTGTAGGGCCGGATTTGAACCAGGTTGTGTCTGGATGAAAAGCATACACTGGAACTGCTGAGTCACACTCGCTTCTTCTCCAAGTAATAAATCATTAAAATGTAACCCTTATTTCAGTTGGAGTCGGACAGCATTCTCGGTGTAAGAGAAGGGCTGAACACAGACTCCGATGACGGGAAGCCTCTGGCCAAGCAGCCGGCTCCAAAGAAACCCAAACCCAAGTCCGCCAAGAATAGGAGAGAAGATGGTGAACTGAATAAGGTAACAATGATGTTATGTTGCAGTTCAATACACAACAATGTTGACACAGTGTGATATGGGCACATCAGCAGTTTGCTGCTCGCCCATTAATCAAATAAATAAATTGTTCACCAATTGTCATTTTTAATACTGTGAGACTTCCGTGTTCTCCGGACACTAAATTATTTGTCAAATAAATTAGCAAAAGTTTGGTCCTTGCTACAGGAGATCTCAGGGCTGGCAGCTATTCCTCTCAACGTTTGAGTCTATCCATTCAAAGAGGCAATGCTGCCAGCATTCTGGGATCCTTCCGCACAGTGACGGTATAGACAGTGTGCTAAGTTTTTTGGAAAATTATCTGTAACTGAAACTCAGGTAAAATATGTAGTGTTTTTCCGCTGCGACTGCTCCTTAACCGACATCAAACAACAAACTTCATGGTTTTTAGGTGTGTTCCTCGGTTCGGTGTTGGTAACTTGAGATCCACGGAGGCCGCGTTGGTTAGGAGGTGAGGTGTGGCGGTGGTATATGGAGGAACACACCTAAAAACCATCAAGTTTGATGTTGGTTAAGGAGCAGTCGCAGCGGTAAAACACTACATATTTTTCCTGAGTTTCAGTTACAATGGATTTCAGCAAAGTAACGCCTGATTCAATAATTTATCTGTGTTTTGTAAGTTTTTTCTTCTGTATGTATTGTTAAGTAAGTTTTGAATGAAAAAAAGTAAAGATTTAGCTCATTGTTTCATTATATAGTTAATTATTTTATATGTAAACATCAGCAATTTGCAGCTCGCCCATTAATCAAATAAATAAATAAAAGTAAAATGTACAATTAATGTTTTCTTTCTCCTGTTTCTTTCTTTTTCTTTCTGTTACATAATATATATATATATATGTGTATGAATATTTGTTCCAGTAATTGTATTTGTTTTCCAGCTCGAGGCACAGAACGACAGATCCAGATCGTCCTCAGCAGATGTCTCGGAGAGAAACTCCAAAGGACAGTATAAACGAGCCCCGCGACGCTCCGAACTAGAAGAACTGCAGGTACCTATTGTTTATTTAACATTAGCTTTTGACCGCGGCTTCGCACGCGTTACCTTCTTCTTATATAAAAAAAATTATCGCAAAATGTGTTGGTAAGCGCATAACTCAACAACGCCTGGACCGATTTGACCAATTCTTTTTTTTTAATATTCGTTGAAGTTCAAGGATGGTTTGTACGGCGCGGCGAGAAAAATTCGAAACAAAAACCGCCCTTATTTTATCCCATACAAACGTTTTCTAACTAACTAAAGAGTAAAAGAGTCAACAGACAGGACGGAGTCTGTCGGGTGCGCTAGTTATATGTACATATAAATCGTGCTGTGTCCGCGCTCTGTTCGCTAGTTATACATATAAATCGTGCTGTGTCCGCGCTCTGTTCGCTAGTTATACATATAAATCGTGCTGTGTCCGCGCTCTGTTCGCTAGTTATACATATAAATCGTGCTGTGTCCGCGCTCTGTTCGCGTCGTAAGTTAATATAAATGTATACCTATTTGTATAGTATCTCCATGTAATGTCCATGTTGTATGTGTTGGTGAAATAATCTGTAAGTACAGCATGTAACTACAATCAATAAATAAACCCTCCCCCCTGAATCACTCTTAACAATAAAAAACTGCACCAAAATCCGTTGCGTAGTTTTAAAGATCTAAGCATACAGACAAACATAGGGACAGACGCGGTAAGCGACTCTGCTATATTTATTTATTTTATAATGGCACACAAAACAGAATGTGTAAGTATATACTATGTAGTGATCCTACGAAGATTTGTAGTATCACTTGTTGTATAAAGCCGTCGAGGAGTAGCCCTACCAAACATCATCATGATCCGTTCAGCCGTTTTTGCATGATGCACGTTAAAATAAACATACAAACAAAAAAACATTTGAAAGTTCTATAAATTATTATTTTGATTTTTTTCAATGTACAGACATTCTTAACCATATTTAGCTTTATTATATAGGTAGTATAGATTACTTGCAACATATGGACAAAAGGACTATAATATATTCTTTTTCTTACCGGATGAGAGTGGCCAACTCTGGTGTCGAGAGTTTATCAAGCCGCCCTAAGGGCCTCTGACATGGCTTAACGACTGCCGTACTAGACAAACAGCCGTGACCTACAATTTAACGTGTCATCCGACCTACGGAAGCGCCCAAAATGGAATGCCACTTTTCGGTCACCCGTACTGACCGCGTCGACGTTTGCTTAACATTGGTGTAATTCATACCTTTTGAATGTGTTCTACAAAGATAAAGATAAAGATAAAGAATCTTTATTGATAATGTAAAGTTGTAACATAGGTATAAGTACTAATATCATAGAATATGCTACACAAATTACAATATCTCGTCAAATTGAATTTATAACATTTACTTAGTTTTAATAAAATTTTAGAAGTTACAATGTCAAGTTTTATTAATAACATAAAGAAAATTTTTGTTATTAAAAACATGTCAAACATAGGTAATAATAGGTATGTAATCATACAATATGTCAACTCAAATAAATCTCAAATAAATCTTGCTTAAAATACAGGATCTAGCAAGCCACGCGAGCACGACCACCCGCTTGAGGCAGGCCCCCAAGACATTGCAGAAAAACCTGGACAGAGACGTGTCCGACTGTGAATCTGTGAGTATACCCCTCCCCCTCGCATCGTGACCCTCATCACTGAGGGTCGCGACTCCTCCGCATATTTTACTTCTTGGGGAAGTTTTGTATGGCAGGTACATGGTGGTGGGCGCCCCGGACCTTCCACGGCTTTCTCACAATATTAGTTACATATTACATACATTTTAATAAGACGGAAGACACATGTCTTCGGATATTGTGATCCTCAAACATGTCGGTTTCCTCGCGATGTTTTCCTTCACCGCTAAGCGAGTGCAAATCCACACATAACTTGAAAATCCAAGTCCAATTGGTGTAGGGCCGGATTATAACCAGAGTGCGTTTGGATGAAAACCAGACACTGGGACCGCTGAACCACACTCGCTTTTTGTTTGTAACTATTGAGTTTTTTTTTTCTTTTTTAATAAATATTCCGGGACATTGCACACAGCGCCATCTAGCCCCACACTAAGCAAACGCTTGTGTCGTGGGTACTAGATAACGGATATAATACTTATATACTTTTCTTTTGTAAATACTTACTTATTATACATAGAAACGACCAGACTCAACACAAGTTATAACAAATTAATAATATTCATAATTACTTGTGTCATGCGGGAATTGAACCCGTACCCCTAGATTAAAAGGCAGAACCACTGCCAACTGAGCTAACAGAGCAGTCAGTATGATGTAGGTATTTATTTTATTTGACAGGATACAAGTTTTTCTACAAGATCCAAAGCGGCGCCGACGTCTTCCAAAAGGAAACTGGAGAAAGATATATCTGAGGCTGAATCTGTGAGTAGCTTCTATCTTTCGGTTTTAAGTTTTATTTATTTACTTCTGCTTAACATTGGTATGGTAATGACATTGTTACATTTATATTACACTAGCGGGTGCTCGCGGCTTCGCTCGCATTAGGAAGTAAAACTTGCATCCCCTATTTCACCCCTTTAAAAGTAGCATTTCCAAAAACCCTTTCTTAGCGGATGCCTACGTCATAACATCTATCTTCATTCCAAATTTCAGCCCAATCCGTCCAGTGGTTTGGGCTGTGCGTTGATAGATCACTATATCAGTCAGTCAGTCAGTCACATTTGAGTTTTATATATATAGACTAGTATTTTTTATATACTAAATGTATTACCTATTAAAGCTAAAAAGCTAAAAAATATTGTTAGTACAATAAATAAAGATAAAGAAAAGAAAAATAACTATGTAAAGATCGGTCTTCGAGTCGAAAGTTAATTTTATAAGTAACTAGTGGACGCCCGCAGTTCGCATTATTTCAGGATAAAAAGTAGCCTATGACACACCTAAGACCACATACTGCCTACATACCAAAAATCATGATGATCCGTTCAGCTGTTTTTCCGTTATGAGCGTTTAAATAAACAGACAAACAGACAAAATTTATAGGAATTGTTGGAACGTGTTCTGCTATCAATTCGAAGTATCACCAAATATTTTTTTTAAATATCTTCTATGTATAGACTTACGACCGTCTTCAGCTTCTTCTTCTTATTATCGAATGATAGAGGCCAACCCCCGGCTCTTAGGGTGGTTGAAAACTCTCGACACCAGAGTTTTCAACGACCCTAAGAGCCGGGACCTACAATTTAACGTGTCATCCGACCCACGGAAGCGCCCAAAATGGAATGCCACTTTTCAGTCACTCATCTAAAGACTGACCACTTTATTAACACAAATATTGTATGTTTTCAGGTTGATGAGAACTCGTTGCTTCGTGCGAAGCGAATGCGTGAGGTGCCTTTCGAAATTACATCGGCTAAGAAATCTAGGTAAGCTGTTATTGTATACAATGTCCCTGATTCTTCTTCTTCTTATATATAAAAATGAATCGCAAAATGTGATGGTAAGCGCATAACTCAACAACGCCTGGACCGATTTGGCCAATTCTTTTTTTTAATATTCGTTGAAGTTCAAGGATGGTTTTTACGGCGAGAAAAAATCGAAAATTTGCCGGAAAATCCATAAAAACCGCCCTTTTCTTTTTCCCATACGAACGTTTTCTAACTAACTAAAAAGTAAAAGAGTCAACAGACAGGACAAAGTCTGTCGGGTCCGCTAGTACTGTATAAGATTTAGTTATACAGTATTTGATTTGACAATTTCACGTAACATCCACTGTGTACATCGGACAGTCGTGCAAATACATTTCATTTCATCATTTACAGGTCTTCAGTGGAACCACCGAAGACAGAGAAAAGTAAAAAAGCGGGTCCCAAATCGTCAAAAGAAACCGCAGTCCCAGTCCAAACACCAAAACCAGGCCCAAAATCGAGAAAAAATGACACAACTCTACTGTCACAAAAACTTGACATGTCAAAGTCGAAAACCGATGAGGCGAAGGCGAGAAAAGTTGAGGCGGAGACAAAGTCCAAGTCAAAAGCCAAAGCTGGACCTAAGTCGAGAATGCAAGTACCCGTTGCGCCACAAAAGACCAAAAAAGTAGAAAATGTTGTAACGACCGCTTCTAAAGGAAAGGTAAAAATAAACAACTTACAGAGTTAGATAGATATATAGATACCCGCTTTAATAAAATCAATTAAGGCTGGCTCGTGCATTTTAACGGCGCCAGCGTCGTTTTTTTTCACTATTTATTTTTTAATCATACTTCAAGCTAAAATGCCAAAAACTCGATATTGGATTTGTAGTTTGCTATTAAATGTGTCCATATTTACCACTCACTCGAAATTTCATACAAATCGGTTCATCTAAGAATATAATATATGTATTATATCCGTTATCTAGTACCTATGATACAAGCGTTTGCTTAGTGTGGAGTTAGATGGCGCTGTGTACAGTATCCTGAATTATATTTTTATTCAATTTATCTGTTTAATCGCAAAGAATAACAACAATAAATAAAATAAATATTCCGAGACATTGCACACACCGCCCTCTAGCCTCATAAGCAAACGCTGCTCAATAAACATACTTACACACACTCACAAACTTTTATTTCAATTTTCCAGAAACGCGAAGAGACATCCCCGGCGCCGCCCAAACCAGACGCCTCCGCGGCGTTTGAGTGCGACATATGCGGCACCAAGGTGAAGTCTGGGCAAGGACTCGCCTCGCATTGTAAAGTGCACATGGTCACCTTCACACCGCCCGAGTGAGTTTTTTTTTTTTTTAATAATTGCCGCTGCGGCTTCGCCGCAATTTTGCAAACGTCACGTCACAAGAGAAACAAATGCTTATTTTATTAGCCAGTAAAAATAATTAACATGGTGCTAATCAGTTGGTCGGTGCAGAATTATTAACTTATTTGAAATTTATTGAGCTTATTTGAGGGTTAATCCTTGGCCTGAAACAACACAACACACACATAAGACAACACACATACAAAAGCAACAACACAATATATACAAGCATGTTACAATTAAATTTTATTAGAGACAATAAAATTATACAGTATATATACAAAAGGAGAATATACAAGGGGAAGAAGATTGGAGAAGTTACAAGGACGAGGGACAGCATCTGGGATATTATCATACAATGAGCAGCGCAACCTTGGACAGCTAAAGAAAATATGATCGGTGGATCCTTCCTCTAAACCACATTCACATAATGAGTGGTCACGAACTTTGATTTTGGAGAGAAAAACGGGGGTACAAGCATGACCCAACCGTAGGCGACATATTGTGGAAGTGGCTTGTTTATTTACTTTTTTAAATTTGGAAAACCATGGCCTAATAGGTATCATGGGTTGGATCTGTTTGTAAAATTTACCTGTTGAAGAAGAGTTGTCTTCCCAGATATTTTGCCAGGAATGAAAGAGTTGTGATCTACATGAAGAGGCGAGGTCATGGCTAAAGATTTGGTAATGGTCTGTGTTACCCAGAGATGAAGCCTGCTTAGCACATGCATCAGCAGTTTCATTGCCGGGTATACCAACATGGCCTGGAATCCAGGCTAGTGTTACTTGTAGGCCCAAGGAATGACATTCAAAAAGTTTTTCTTTTATCTGGAGGATAGTTGGGCATCTTGTTTTAGATCGGAAGGGGTTAGAAATTATAGCTTGTAGGCATAATAAAGACCATATAAAGAAAGAAAGAAATAAAACATCTAATATGGCAGATTTATCAGAGAAACAAACACAAGTAAAAGCATAATAAACAAACAAACATAAAATCTCGTGATTTCGATTTCAATTTCGTTTTTTTATACAAAAAAATATAAAAGTCAATTTGTGTACTCTGTAACTGTCAAAATACGATAAAAGTATGTCGACAGGTTAGAGACAATAAATGACTAACAATTATTGTACCTACTGTTTGTCTTGCTAGATGGCGCTGCAAAGAATGAATAAATAAATTAATATTTTATACACAGCGCCCTTATGATCCGGAGTATTTATTATTTATCTTTTTTTTTTATAAAAACCTCATCTGTTCCAGGCTAGCCTGCAACGCGTGCGAGCTCTGGTTCCCCTCCAACACAGCAGTGGGCTTGCACCACAAACAACACAGCAACGGCTACCCTTATACATGTACCAAGTGTTACGACGACTTCAGGACTAAAGCAGAGTACGAGATGTAAGTTTTTGACTGATAGATGGCGCTTTTGTTAAGAAGAAAATTTTTATTTTTTGTCTTAAATGTGCAATACAAATAACGCTCTAAAGGCATGTCTTATACATGTACCAAGTGTTATGATGACTTCAGAACTAAAGCACAGTACGAGATGTAAGTTTTTGACCGATAGATGACGCTTTTTTTAAATAAATAAATCTTTTTGTTAAATAACAAACCAACTGTTTGTTTACAAAAACAACAAAAAACAGATGACAAAAAGAAAGTAATTGTATTGACAAGGTTAGAAACAGGCTTGTGTTTCATGCCTCCTCTTCACTATCGGCCATGATCGACCCTCCTTGATCTTCTGTGATCGGCAGCGTAATCGTCTGTTTTCGTACAAGCATCCACACTTATGTCCGTGATCATTTATTGAGCGGCAAGCGTTCAAGATGGACGTAGAGGTTTTAGCTGCGACTACCATTACTTTGTCGGACAAATGGAGGATTCTAAAACCTTAACTGCAGATGCGATTGCGTATTTAAAAACTATAAATTTATGAAGTAGAGATTTAAAAAAAATGCAATACGATAAATAAAAAAAAATAACCATTACTTTAATTTCCGTGTACAATCATTTTATCAACGTAGTTGAAAGAAAAGTTGCGAAAACAACGGAAGACGGTGGTGTCTGAGCATTCATCGTAACAAAACAAAGTAAATATATACCTACCTATACAACTTAATTGGTGATCCTAGTGCCCAGTTATGATTACCTACCAACTTGAAAAATCTTAAAAAAATAAAACGACGTAACGTCCGCACGGCTCGCTGTCCTCCGTCGAATGAATGATCGGCGATAGTGTGGGCACACGCACACAACTACAACCGATTCCCTTTGATTCGTGTCCGAAAAACCGACAAGTCACCGATCGCGGCAATTACGACGACGATTAGGAACGATGATGGGCGACAACAGGCGAGTAGCCCTTCTACACTATCGTAATCGCTTATAATCGCCCATCATGGCCGATAGTGAAGAGGAGGCATTAGAAAATTGCCTATTGTATATTTTTATTATGTCTAGTAGCTTTTTTTTTGGCACGCAGGACACAACAATATATACATAAAAAAAGAAAACAAGTTCTTGAATATATGTATATGTTTTTTTCCTTTTTTCCCACAGGCACTTCACCCGCAAGCAATGCATACCCACCTACGAAGTCCCGGACGTGAAATGCGAGTCATGCTGGAAGACCTACCCCACGTACAAGCTGCTGGAGGAGCACAAGTGTGCGGGGGAGGGGGGGCGGCCGGGGGGTGAGTCACTGTTACATTAGTTTAATGGTATAGTGTAGTTTAAATATGAGCAAAATCGGTCAACCGGTTGTCGAGATATTGCCAAGTTTAGTAGGTACCGAATGGTGTGATTTTTGGGTGACGTTAACTTGGGTTGTGTCAGTCCTGGTGTCATCAAATGTCGCAAGCATGTAGCTCATTTCAATGATATTGTGTACTTAGTTCAAATATGATCCAAATCTAGTGATTGTTTTAGTAGGTCAAAAGCAGAAAGAGTAAGTCCGTCCAAAAACTTTTTTGTATGTAGCAACATACTCAACCACTTTTCCTTATATTTACACAAATACAAAAATACAAAAGTATTTATTCACTGAAAGTATTACATAAAACTTTAAATACGAATACAATATACATACATAGATATAGAGTTACAGATATCTTACTTATGAAGGTTTGTTTGTGTTCTTGTGAGCCCTGCACTAAGTATACACTTGTATCTTACTTATGAAGGTTTGTTTGTGTTCTTGTGAGCCCTGCACTAAGTATACACTTGTATCTTACTTATGAAGGTTTGTTTGTGTTCTTGTGAGCCCTGCACTAAGTATACACTTGTATCTTACTTATGAAGGTTTGTTTGTGTTCTTGTGAGCCCTGCACTAAGTATACACTTGTATCTTACTTATGAAGGTTTGTTTGTGTTCTTGTGAGCCCTGCACTAAGTATACACTTGTATCTTACTTATGAAGGTTTGTTTGTGTTCTTGTGAGCCCTGCACTAAGTATACACTTGTATCTTACTTATGAAGGTTTGTTTGTGTTCTTGTGAGCCCTGCACTAAGTATACACTTGTATCTTACTTATGAAGGTTTGTTTGTGTTCTTGTGAGCCCTGCACTAAGTATACACTTGTATCGCAGGCGTTAAGTTTTACTAAATTACGGTGCGGTTTTACTTGCTGTGTGTATAAAAATATTTGTACATATATGTATATTCTTCCCATACGTCTCTCTACAGTTAAATATCTCGACACCAGAGTTCGCCACACTCATACAAAGCTACGTTTCCCAGGTAAATGTTCAGCCTGCAAGCGAGTGTACGCCACGTTGAAGAGTCTCACTACGCACGAGTTTAGATGCACGCAGAAGAGGAAAGGTAACGCTCTAATTTAATATTTTAGATTGCCACTAATATTTATAGAAGCGAAAGTTCTTGCGTGTGTGTGTGAAGAGATTTTTATAAAATTTGGTATGAAGGTTTATTTGCCCTTAAGTTAATACATAGGTTATTTTTAAACACGGATGTAATACCGCGGGGCGAATATAAAAGTACAAGATAAATTGTCTGTATGTATCAATTAGAATAGATTATACTGGTTTTGTGAACAGATAGTGTTAACTGAAAGTCAAGAACTACTAAAAATTAGTTGAACTGGCAATAGTTGACATTATAAAATCTTAAAAGTATTTTTACTTTGACACTAATAAGTGTGTTGTTTTCTTTTTTGCCACACGAAGAAAAAGTGAAAATCAAGAGTGAGTAAAGAATAATTCTATGTGTATAGATGTTATCAGACATAAAAACATACATAAAAACTTATATTTACCCGGATTTAGGAAGGTCCAGAGTGTCACATTCATGTGTTGTATTTTCTTTCTTTTTGTTAATTGTGTTCGTACAGTATTTAATTATTTATTATGGTACATAAAACAGAATATGTTCTTAAATTAACATATTATATATTTAAGGCTGGTTTCCATCCTGAACAAATTCCAAGATATGTGTACACAGCTTGATCAAAATGTGAATATTAATAATATGAGTTACTACAGAGAATACAATATGTTCCTATGTATATCTATATATGTATACAGTATGTTCTTGTTGCAGTATATTTTTATATGTTACGGCTAATACTCGAAGTGCGGCTACACCTAGTTTTAGCCGGTTAGAACTAGGTGTAGCCACTTAGTCTTGGTTAAACCTAGTACGAGCCGATTGTTTTCGGGTAAAACTAGGTCTCAAGTCCTGTTGTAGTGCAAGTGTTGGACTCGAAGTCACTTGTCTGTGACAGAAGGTAGATTAGGTTCGTTAGGTTGCTTTCTACCACGCACATGCGACGACGAGCGAAGCGAGGAGGAGCCAACTTCTTTCAAAACATGTCTCGATTCGGGGTTTAACCAAGACTAAGTGGCTACACCTAGTTCTAACCGGCTAAAACTAGGTGTAGCCGCACTTCGGGTATCAGCCGTAACATATATAATAATGATGACGATGTTTTTTTTTACTTTCCAGTCGAACCTCGACCTCCACCGGACCCAGAACCGGAACCGGCTCCGGAGCCGGAAGCGACTCCATTATCAGACACACCGCAGGGCATGCTCGCGATGCAAGTCCGCATCGTGAAATGCGACACACTCTTGGATATTTACGATGGAAAGTGCGATGTCTCGGGTATTTCAAATGTAAGTTATATGTTACTACTAGTGGACGCACGCGGCTTCTCTCGCATTATTTCGGGACAAAAAGTAGCCTATGTCACTTCCAGGTCCTCATACTATCCGCCTATCAAAAATCATGACGATCCGTCCAGTCGTTTTAGCGTGATGTGCGTTTAAATAAACAGTTAAAAACTCTAAAAACTGTTGTTTTGATTTCGATTTGAAGTATACCCAAATATTCTCTTTCTATGTACAGATCTTTGACCTTCTTTAGCTTTAGTATACGTAATATGTAACCAGTAAATCAACATAATGATAAATTAAAAAAAAACAGACCGAATGTTTTTTTTTATTACTAGCTGTGCCTTAATCTTATTCTGGGATTAAATACTACTATAATATTAATACTAGATTTGAAACCCCCTGTATTTGTTTTGGTTAATCTTTGAATTGTATGAGCTACTTTTGAGCTATTGATCTGTACTTTAGCTTTCTACATTATATTATTATAGCTATACCCAGCAGTGGATCGATAAAGGCTGAAGATGATGATGATGACCTTCGCTTTATTAACTGTTTTTATTTTATCGCATATAATTTTTTACAGAGAACTTTTCCCGTTTTACAGAGATTCGGTTTGGACCGTCGCAGCAGATACCCATACCTCTACTCTTCTGGGAACCTCAAATCTGAACCCTCTACCTCTTTCGACCACATGGTCGCTATAAATGACGACATAAAAGAAGAATACCTCAAAGACGATGCGACAGAAGACAGTTTCATTCACTGGGACAGTGATAGTGAATGCAATAGTGATACAGACGACATTTCCAGCACGAAATCTGTTAGGAGTCTCTCAAATATATCACTCAAGACTCTCTTATCGCCTAAATGTCTCGGAAAAGTACGGAAAGAACAACGAAAGGCCAAACCTGAGAGTGATTCAGTGCTAAATATCGATTTAAAGCATATAAACAGTTTAATCGATCATCTAGGACACGAATCGAATCACAGTGGCGATTACGATTCAGATAGTATTTTGGACAAAAACCTGGTGAAGAAAGATAGCATGTCAGATAGTGTAAAAGATAATGATACTCATAATATAGATGCGGACGATGGTATAGAAGAAACAAACAAATCTGGCGAAGAAGTTGATAGAATAGAGAATCATGAGGAGAAAACAAGTGATACTGAGGAAATGGTTGGTAAAGAAGCTTCGGTGAATGAAGGTCCAGAAGAGAGTTGTGAGTCAAAAGACAATAGACAAGAAATAAGTAATGAAGAAGCTAGTGAATCTCCAGAAGAAGAGATTAGACGAACAGAACATCTGACTGATTCAGAATTGCTTCAAAATACAAATGATAATATAGAGCTTAAGGAAAATAGTGAAGAAACGGCAATAACAACCGAAGAAAGTTCCAGTGAATGTAAAAAAAGTCCTGAAAACGGACACTTAGTTAGTGATGAGATAGTAAGTGATGATAAAAATCTAGCTACAGAAAATAATGAGACGGTTACTGAATTACAAAATGCAGATATTGAATTGACTGACCGACAAGAATCAATAAACAATGCTAACAAATTAGATGGATCTGATACTGACTCACAACTGTCAGAAACAAATGAACAAACTAACGTTACGAATAGTAAAAACGTTGTAAATCCTACAAACTTACCTGAGGAAAAAGTATACAAAAACGATGACTCAAATCTCGATATAAATGACAAGGGTGAAATAAAAGATGATGCGTCAGTGAACAACGAATATGATTTTACACCAGTAAATGTCAATAAAAATGATCATCTAAACTCACTAGACAATGAAACACATTCTGAAGAAACTAAAAACGATGCAGCAGAAACTGAATCAAATAATTCTCAAGAAGATGTTAGTAAAGAAACAGATACAAATGTAAACTCTGGTGAAATGTTGACAGAAAACGCTGCTAATGAAGAATTGAGTAATTCTAACGATGGGATGAATATAGATAAAACTTCAGGCGAAAATTTAATAACTGAGTCTGATTTGTCTATCCCTAAATGTATACAGAGTGTTGATAAATTCAATATAAACAATTTAGACGACGATGATAAACGTTTGATGGCAGAATTGGATGCTCAAATCGGTGAAGATTTGCCCGAGAGTTTTAATAGTGTAAGTGAATCTCGAAAAGACAACAGTGACGATTTTGGTGCAAATAATATTAGTAATTATAATAGTGAAGGTGGTCATAAAAATTCTAACAATTTAAATAAAAACTCTGATTCTGATTATCACAACGCTAGTGAGTATTGTGAAAATAATTCTTTTACAAACAATGACTTCACAATATCAAATAAGGGTTTTGAAGAAGATAAATCGGAAACGTTGGATGTGTTATTGAAAAAAGGAGACGATTTGAAATCTCTAGATCTTGATTCTATATCGGATGAGGAGTTCAATTTTGATATTTAAAGTACAAAATTATTGTATAATCTATATATATGGAAATGTAACACGAGTTGCAGAAACAACTTTTAAATTATATTGTTATATTACTCGTAGAAACAAAAGGATCGTGTGTCTTCCGTGGAAGGACCTGGGCATACCACGATGTATCTGCGCAAGAGAACTCACCTAACGAGTTCATTCTGTGGGGGAGTCACGACCCTCAGTCATGAGGAATACGAGAAGAATCTTCAATGATATTGTAAAGTTGCAACATACATACAATATGTATATGTTTACTAACGTGTAATTTTTTAAGGGCAGGTTTAGTATGTCAAAGCAACAACATTAAACAAACATTTTAAAACTGAAAATATGGCACAAACATTACAATTATCTTGTCAAAAATTGGATTAAAAGCATTTTATATCAATTTATATCACACAATTAATAAATAATAAAATAAAATAAATCAAAATGGCCTGTCAACTTAAACTAAATAACCCACCCTTAATCGATCCCGGTGCAAATGTGCCCACCAAGCTAGCTGCGTTTCCGCGCTGAATGGCAATAGCTAGCCGTTGCACCAGAAAAAATCCAGAGCGGGAGTCACCGGTCGGAACTCCTAAGTTTCTGCCCAATTTTGATTATACGATAAGTTTATAAGACTTTCTGCAACTCAGTGTATTTTTTTTTTATGCTTGATAGGCTCACGCCTGACCGCAACTCATCTGATGTTAAGCCACGTAGTAGACTATGTTACTAGATGATCATATAATAAAACTGGTTTTATATTGTATTGTTATATAAAATAAAAACAATTGATTGATTTTAAGAATGTAATTTTAGTTCAGCAGAATTTATGCAAGTTTTTCTAATTCTTTGTTTTATGTTTTAGCTTTTTTTTTCATATTTAGAAATTCATTAGGAACAATATCAATTTATTTATATTCTAAGTAAATCTTTTATAAAACAGAGTATGATTCTTGCTTTATGGTTAGTTCAGACTTACCTTTATTAACAGCAAAAGTTTCGTTTTTCAAAACCTAGTTTAAATGCAAATGTATGCATTTTGTGAGGATGGTCTCAAATAGTTTATTTATTATAGCTTGTAACCAGTGAATTTATCAGTTTTTAATTTACTTTTTCTGCATTTAACTCATAAAAGAACCAGTGATTACAAATATTAAAATATGCTTTGTTAAACATGTTTAGTTAAACATTTGTTAGTTTGTTTCAAAACAATTAATGAAAGAAAGAAACAAAAATATATTCAACTAGCTATTCATTAATTAATTAATATGTTATGATTAGGTAAGTGGTTGGTGTATGGGACGAGTGGCGTACAAGAAGAGAGGCATATGCTCAGTAGTGGGCGATAACAGGCTAATGATGATGATGGTGATGAAGCGGTTGGAAAACAAAGTAGGTATGAGTAAACATAATTAAAATATTAGTTGATGATGATAAGCATTTTATTTGTAACTGTGGGTGCTCGCGGCTTCGCTCGCATTAAGAAGTTAAACTTGCATCCCCTATTTCACCCCTTTAAAAGTGGAATTTCCAAAAATCCTTTCTTAGCGGATGCCTACGTCATAACATCTACCTTCATTCCAAATTTCAGCCTGATCCGTCCAGTGGTTTAGGCTGTGCGTTGATAGATCACTATATCAGTCAGTCACCTTTGAGTTTTATACATATGTGTAGATTGAGATGTTGTTTACTTAGTTTTACTTAGAATGTCGATTTATACAATGTCTCTCAGTTCAAATTGCCTCTTGGCATAGGCCTCCTCTAACGATTTTCATTGGAATTTTAAATACTTAATTTCTATAAAAGAAAATTATATATTTGTAGTGTGAATAAATGACTTATGTATGTCTTTTGTTTTAACCGACTTCAAAGGGAACCTCCTTTTTTTGAAATCTGTTAATTTGATATTTTCAAATGTTTTTTTTTTATATTTAATTTTGTATGTTTTGTAATTACATAATTATTTTTGTATATTTGATTGTCGTTTAACAAGATCATGTGTAAATTCGTAATTCGTCGCTAGGTGGCACTAGTGAAGCGTGAGGTCTTTCACATGTCAATAAATAATAAAGATGACCAATATTAAAATTCACTAAGTAATTGATTAATTATTTATGAAATTTCTATTGTACTATTTTTTTTCCTGTGACAATAAATGTATTTTATTAATATTCTTCATTCATTGCTGTTTGTCAAAGTAAGGCAGTTTTCAAGCCATGTCAGAAGCCCTTAGGGCGGTTTCGAAAACTCTGACACCAGAGTTGGCCACTCTTAGAAGAACTTTCTGTTTATCTAATTCGTAGGTAAGTTTAATATTGGTTTACTTCATTAAATGGCCGCTAGGATCGCTAGTGTAGTGTGAGGTCTGAAATGTCGAATGTTTATACCTACTTTGTCTATTATAACTGTACATTTTTAACCGACTTCAAAAAAAGGAGGTTATCAAGTCTTATGAATTTTTTTTGTCAGATATTTTATTCATATATTATATACGATAATATTTTTCGGTTTTGACGTGAAACGTAAAAAAAATGTTGAAAAGGCAGTTGTCAAAATTATAAAAACATTATAGAAAAGTCATACCTTTGTTAAAGATTTGTAATAAAACGTTAGTTAGTAAAAAAACTTTCAGAAGACTCGATAACCTCCTTTTTTCAAAGTAGGTTAAAAATACGACAAATATTTTAAAAACTTAAGTATTTTGAAGAAAATACCTAGTTTTGCTAATAATGATAGAGCAAGTTACTTTTATTTTACTAATTAAAATGTACATGTTAAGTGTAATTTTTGTATTGTATATATAAATATGAAAAGCAAATACAAGTATGCTTTTTAAGAAGTTGGTATTTTTAAAAAAAAACAGATGAAACAATTTATTGGTAATGTTTTACAATTACATGTCATTCATTTAAATATAACTTATATAATTGTTTTACATAATTCCTACCATTTATATTTAGGTAGGACTTCTTGTAAATAGAAAAAAACTCGTCAATAGTATAAAAAGTTTGTTGAACGAGCCACTTCTTCAGTTTAATTTTAAATACGCTATCGCTTAAGACATTAGTGATATCAGTCGGGAGGCAGTTGTACACCTCCGGACCTTTAACATGTGTGGAGTTCCCGGCGCGAACGAGGCGCACATGCTGCGTGGCCAGCATGGCCGCGTGACGGAGCTCCTTGTCACCCGAGTACAGCTCTCCGCGCGTCTCAAACATGCCCAGATTGTATCTCACGTAAATAGCCCACTGGTATATAACTAGTGAAGGCAGAGTAAGAATCCCGAGCGATTTAAAGAGAGGTCTCGCCGACGTGCGTCGTGACACTTGAGCTATAGCCCGTATTGCCCGTTTCTGCATTCTGAAGGCACGCAGCCTGTCGGCAGCGTGCCCCCAGAGTTCGGCTCCATATTGGAGGACCGAATGCACAGTAGCAAAATAGCACGTTCGCACTACGTCAGCGGAGACAACTCTAGCCAATCTGCCCAAGGCAAAGCACGCACTGCCTAGCCTCGCGCAGAGCTTGTCAATGTGACACGACCAAGTCACGCCGCGATCTAATTCAAAACCTAGAAACGTGCTAGACTCTACTTCACCTATAGTGTTTCCATTTATAATCACTGTCAGTTTCTTCATTCTTTATTAGCACTATATTTTAGTAAATAATAATGTGACAAGGTTTGTCCAGTACGGCAGTCTTTAAGCTATGTCAGAGGCCCTTAGGGTGGTTTGATAAACTCTCGACACCAGAGTTGGCCACTCTTATTCGATAAGATGTGACAAGGGTATTATGGTAAGATATGAGGGCGCCACTGTCGAAAATCAATCAAAATTAAATAATATATGACTATATTAGTTCGGGCTGTCGGCCAGCGATCTAAATAGCCTTGCTTCATTGTACATGACTTCTTCGTAGGAAGAAAATATGGCGGTGCCACTAGTACTTAATTCTTGTTTTATTTATTATTCCTTGGCGTTTTTTACTTAAACAGGTTTGCATTTGACAATAGTTTGCCTGATGGTAAGCAATAGCTAAATTATGACCAAACGAAAATACGAGGCATTCTGTAATAAACTTTGTTGCACTATAAATTGTGACCACATAAGTAATCATTCCTAGCGTGCTAAAAAAATGTATATATTGCCTCCATGTCTACACTTTGGTTTTTGCGACAAAAGTACCCTTTATAGGTATTGTTAACAAAACCTACGTATAAACATTTTTTTATTGGAAAATGAGCGAAAATAATTACGATCAGCAGGATTCGAACCTGCGTATATCTGGTTCCCAGCCAGAACGCTTGAAACCTCTCGGCCACGGTCTACTAACTGCCAGTCGCAAAAATCCAAACTCATTACAACAAAATAATTAAGTTAAACAACTATAGTGCGAGTTTTGCACTTGACAAAATAACTCATAAGCCTACATTATTCTATACATATAATAAATCTGTAACAGGTCGGTGTCTGTACATTGAAGATAATTGAAAAAAAAATAGTTGCGGGGTCTACATTGATGTAATAGAAAACAAAAATCATGTTGCAAAAAAAATATATGTTTGTCTGTGTGTCTGCCGGTATGTTTGTTCGTTATAAAGTCGAAAATGGCTGAACCGATTTGTCTACAGTTTTGGTGCATTTTTAACTTAACATTTAGTGTTTATTTCATTTCAATCGGTTCGTAAATAAAAAAGTTATGTTCATTTTAAACCTTTTTATCTCAAAATAATGCGAGGGAAGCCGCGGGCGTCCACTAGTTTTAAATATTGCTTTCAAATTTAAACGACTTTCCTAGAATCCTAAAATAGTATTCATATTTCTATCAAACGTAGTTCCATCTTTAATCTGTGTCCCCGGACTCAGCATATGATCTGCTAAATGCTGAACCAGTTCTACTGAATCCTTTCTCTTCCCTTCCTTCCATTCTGTCCAACTATTCCTCATATCATTCCATTCTAGGAGGTTCTTTTCATTCGGTGGCAGTTTCTTGTCAAAGTTATTTATTAACTCCATGAATGCCACGGTTCTGTTCACTCTATAATCTTCAGGCCCGACCACCTTGATGGGCGTATTTCTTGATGCTAGTATGTTTTTTATCATGGCGAAAATCGGTCGCATCAATCTGGCATCGTAACTGTCTAAATCGGTCATGCCTTTGTGGAATCTTCTTTCTGTGTCTGGATCTAGAAGTGTGCTGAAATCTGTGTTTTTCAAGACCTCTGTACTTGCATCTCTCATTTCGATTACTTTTCTGTCGTCTGCGCTTAATATTATTGTCAGTATGTCTATGATGAAGTTGGTTAGACTGTCGCTGCTTCGGCAGATCTGCATTTTGTTGCATACATGCTTATTTTCCAACTCCTTTTTTTTCTCTAGCTCTTTTAGAATGACGTTTTCGGCGCCCGCTGTTCTTAAAATGCCTTTCTTATCCATTTTACCGATTAAATGGTTTACTAACCTTTCCAGGATTCTGTTAGATGTGTCCAGTGTGTTTAGTATAACTTTTTCATTGCCTAATCGTGTTCTAATCTTTTGGTTTTGCGTTTCTCTAACAAAATCACCGAATTTTTCCTCGTATCCTTGCATTAGATAGTCGGCTTCTTTCTTTATTTCGTAGTTGGTTAGTTTCTCCTTTATATGTTGAAATGTTCTTATAGACTGTTCGTAAACGTGTTTAGTAAACTCTTTGATCTTCGGATCATCTCTAACGTAATGTGCTGCGACGTATAGTTCTAGTGCTTGGGATGGTATTTCATTCATTTCAGTTGGATGAGGAAATTCTTCAACCACAGTGGCATTACCTCCAGTTATATTCTCTACATTTTTACTTACGTTGTTTTTACCTTGACTGAAGTAACCGATGGGTAAAGGCATAGGCAAAGGCATAGTTTTGTTAATTTTCTCGATTGCATCTTTTACTGCTGACGAAGGGGTTTTTTTTTTCTTTTTACCATTTTTTTTCTTGTCCTTTTTCATGCCTTTTTTCGGTTTCTTTTCTTTCGGCGCCATGACCGTAGCTCCTTTGACCCGCGCTAGTTCGGGTCTCTCTTCAGAGAATATTGATGGTTGCTCACGGTCGATTATGCTACCTGTAGTAACTTCTTCACTGTTTTCTTTATAAAATTGTATGTTTCCTGCATTTTGTGCTGTTCTTAGATCGTTAACTACTTTTTTGTTAGTATCTTCTTTCTTACCATCGTGTTTGTCTTCTGTTTCAGTGACATTTCCTTGTCTCAATACATCTGTATCATAAATTTTTGCTTCAGCGACTTGTACTAAGCGTGGGTTTGATTTGTTATTCTTGATGATGATGTCTATCATCTTTGGTCCGTCTTTTTCTTCTAATTTCTTGTCCATGGATGTTACGTAGGTTCTGACAGACGATGTCTCGGCTGGCCTAACTCGATACTCATATTCAAATTTTGGTCCGAAAGCCATTCTGCCGTCGACTTGTAGTTTTAAAGAACAAACGACGGCCGGGATTGTGATGATAGCTTAAAGAGAATTCATAATTAGGTTCATAACATAGATACTAAACACATGGACACGTCACAATGGCGTAAAAAGGAAATACCAAACATTTTAGGAAGTCAATTGAATTCCTAACAAAGTATTTCTTATTTTTAGGTAAGCACGTAATTTAAATGTCTTTTAACCGTCTTCAAACAAAGGAGTCTATTAATTCTTCTGACAGTTTATTTATTTTTAGATCATATATCCTCTATTGATAATTAATTATATTACTGATTTTATAATATGATACATACTGTACATATCTAGGTATTTTGATGTATTCATTTTATAAGATTATTAAATATCTTTATCTCTTGCTTAGCTATAATTCGCTCGATGACAAGCAACGCTGCAATTTTTGATCCAGCGCGCTTGCCTAGTAGGAACCGTTATAGTCTCTACTTGAACTTACACAATAGATTAGCCTATAATATAATTAATTAATACATTCGACGTAGATTTTAAATTTAAGGACCTATGAGTTCAGAAAACGGGGTACTATAAAAATTTTTTTAGCCAAAAGTCTTTACGTTAAAAGAACATTTTTTTTTGTTTTTAATCTTGATCATATATTTAATCACACTACTGTTTCCGAAACACGTTGACTATTAATTTCCTCGATAGAAAAAAAACACAAAGTTAGGTCTTTTTTTGAATTTTAGCTGGCCTTAACACACTTAGTTTGTTAAACAATTTCAAACGAAATTTCTAAAATTAATTTGAGTGATGTAAAATAAACTATGACTCAACACTGCTGGAGTAAAATTTCGATTCAATATTATATTTCTAATTAATTAATTAATTTCCAACGAAAGTGGTAGATTTTAGCGATTTCGGCGCCATAGTGTTTCTCGTTCTTTTCTACCCAGAGTGACAGTGTTCGCTATAGACGAGTATATCCCAGCCTTAATTAATAAAAGCAACATTCTACCAATCTTGTTCCATGGAAGGACCTGGCCCACCACGATGTATCTGTCCAAGAAAAACTCCCCTAACGAGTTAATTCTGCGGAGGAGTCACGACCCTCAGTCATGAGGACATACGACTCAAGAGAGAGATTATTAGCCGAACTTAAAAATAGGGAACTTAAAAAAACTTACTTGAAACAAAAATGCATTGCAGATTGTAAAGCATTTTACCAACATTTCTAACTTTTAAAATGAAATATATTATTAATATTGAATTTATTGATATTTTTATAGGTGAGTTTTATGTTTTTGAGCTACGTAGCTTGTTTTATGTTGTTTGTAAAATGAATACGCTCACCTGTAGATTACAGGTGATCAAAATATGCAAGTTTTATCAAAAATAAAAAGCCGGATTCATTTTTCCATATTACCTACCAATAGGTTTGAGTTCTTTTAAATGGTTTTTTATCCCTTATCAATGCAAAACGAACTGTTAAAATATCCTATAATAAACAAATCATTGTTTAACTAATCATTCGCTGCCGTAAAATCTTCTTCTTATCTAATGAGAGTGGCCAACTCTAGTGTCGAGAGTTTATCAGGATTAGGTAATATGAGGTACGGCGGTTAAACTAAAATTTAACTATATCCTTTCCAATTAGTCAAAAATATCTTTAATTGGTCCAATCAAGTTTTTATCGATACAAAAAATAACTACCTAGCAACTAAATTGATTATTCTCAATAGAAATACAATTCAAGTCGAACCCAGCTAGTTTTCAGAATAAAATTGTACAAAACAGTTCGTTATGACATTGGCAAAATGATTCTGAGATTAATAATTTTTTGGTGTTTCATAGTTTTTGTGGACAGCGCTTATCCACCGGTAAGTAATCTTTATTTCTTTTACATATAAGGTAAGCTCCGGGAAAATGGTTTTACTAACTTTTTAAATAATGATATACACAGATAGAAGATACAGAATCTTTGTTGATACTGTAAAGTTGCAACATACATACATACATACTTACTTGTACCATCGCATAGAATCAATAATCATCTTTATTCATAAAAAAGTATTACATGTCAACAAAAAATATATTAATAGGTACACGCATTAAAATATCTCGTCGAATTGAATTTATTACATTTATGTTTAATAAAATTTTACAAGGTACAATGTCTACTTGGCGGTTGCAAACTTACATCAATCAACACAGCTGGCATCTCTCATATACCTAACATTTCTTTTTATTTAGACAGGAGATGAAGTCCAAATGGGCAGTGTGCTGCTCCCGGCCACGCGGCGAGGGAGGTACCTTGCCAACATAGTGAGGCGGCAGGCTGTGGTGAGTGCTTTTCCATAGCATCTCTCTCTTGAGTCGGTTTTCCTCATGACTGAGGATCGTGACTCCCCCCCAGAATTGTTTCGTTAGGGCAAGTCTCTGGGACAGATACATCGTGGTGGGCGCCCAGGTCCTTCCACGGAAGACGCTTGCCCTCGGATATTGTGGTCCTAAAACATGTCGGTCCTCACTATGTTTTCCTTCATCGTTAAGCGAATGCAAATCTACGCGTAACTTAAAAATACAAGTCATTGGTGTAGGGCCTGATGCCGGATTCGAACCAGGGTGCGTCTGGATGAAAAGCAGACACTTTTTCCGGTGAGCTACACTCGCTTAAAATAGGTATATAAGTACTATATTTTGTTATGTACGACCCATGATCTGTGTTCCTACGGGAATACAATGGGAATATAATGTTTCCTCCCTTTGACGGAGAACGACTGCTAAACATACAAAAAAATACTCAAGACATAAGGGTTGCTTAGTATACCTAATATAAGGGGCTAGATTAGGGCTGTGTGAAATGTCCCTGAATATTTATTTTATAAATTAATTCTTTTTTCAGGACGGTACTGGGATAAAGTTCAACAAAGATGCTGACCGTGTAAGTAATGTTTTTTAAATTTTAGTTAGTTGTTAAGTTACTAAATAAATAATTTAATCGTTTTATTTAAATTAAGTATTTCATACGTGTTGTAATGTAAAAAAAAATATTGCCTATGTCAATTCATAAATAAATCATCTTCTATCTCTACAGATGAACGCCGAAGCGAAAAAGAAAGTGGACGTGCTCTCAGAAGAGTTGCTCCCCTACATCATAGCGGAGCAAGAGAGGCGCACCACCCTGTACAAGCGTGTCATGACAGCCATACAGAACGGGGAGAAGGGTGTCACCATAGCTGAGATACGTAACAAACCACCGCTTATTATAAGGAAAGGTAAAAACGCCTGCAAAAAATTAAGAGCAAGTCACTTAAATCTTTGATATCACTTTTTGTAGGCGCTATGGAACCGTTTGTCAGTTATAGTGACTTATGGTTACTTCAACGCGTAAATGAGTAAACATCTAGTCTAATTTTTTTTTTTTTTTTAAAATAACTTTATTTACAATAATAAAATATAAAAACAAGGAAAGAAAAACTAAACATTCTACTTCTAACTACTACTACTACTTCTAGTCTAATTAATTTAATATGCAATCTACGAGATTTTCGTACCAAATTGCCTAGTTATTTCTTTGGGAGGAGTAAATGATGAAGAAATGTACTAGGAGCAAATAAAATGTAGAAGTTAGACGAGTTCTTTGAGTGGCTCCCCTACATCATAGTGGAGCAAGAGAGGCGCACCACCCTGTACAAGCGTGTCATGACAACCATACAGAACGGGGAGAAGGGTGTCACCATAGCTGAGATACGTAACAAACCACCGCTTATTATAAAGAAAGATAAAAACGCCTGCAAAAAAACACTTTTTTCAAAAATCTTTGCTATCACTTTTTTGCAGGCACTAGTTTTTCGATGATGACGACGTTTTGCGTTTCTAAGAGGCTCGGATGAAAGATATCATTCGTTAACTTTCCGCGCTGAGAAACAGGGCTCTGACCGTGAAGAAGCAAATAATTCAGTGGCGGTTCACATACTGTGTGTTCTCTTGTATACAATTCATAGCAAGTGTAAGGTCTATGCGCATATATTATATTACTCTATTTCTATGCGCCTTTGTACTTCACTCGTTTTGCTATAACATGTTTCTCAGGTGTTTGCTATTCTATTTTGTAATAAAATTTTCCGTAGGCGCTCGCTATTCTATTTTCCACAGGCGTTACATAACTTGTTTCAGGTCTAATGTACCGCTGTCCCGCCAACCGCACTCCCAAAGAGCCTGACGGTTCAGGCGTCATCATGTGTGAGCTAAACATAGAGCCTACTCCTGTTATGTACGACTCGTGCCTCAGCGCTGAGGATAAGGAGCTGTATGTTGCTGAGTCTAACTACTTCTTTTGTAATCGTGAGTAAAAACAACTGTTTAATCGATTTAAAATATTACGTACTGTAGTGACGATGATAGGAATTTATTATTATCTAGCAGGCTGTAACTTACTTAAAGTAAGCTTATTAGGAGTTAGAAAATAATTAATTTTTAAATCGGTGGTTAGCAAATTTTACTTGTGATTATCATATTATTTGAAACAAAAGTAACCTAGTTAGACTTCAAAGTACGTATTCATGCAAGTATTCTATATGTTTAAGCGATTTACAGTATTTTTTGAGATATGGTTTGTTTGAATAATTGTCTAGTTTTTTTTTTAATTTCCATTTGTAATTATCTCTTTATTTCTCAGGCCACAAGATTGAAGGCCCCGATCTCCCGCGCAACGGCAGCGCTGTGATTGGCTGCGCGCCGCTGGAGAGAACTTCCCTCAACTACACTACCTCTAAATGTGCTCTGGAAGACACTGACGATGTAGTTGTGCACTTCAGATACTATCCTGATAAGGTGAGACACACTTCTCCTCCTTAGTATTCGTATTCCTTTTACTGAGGATCTTGACTCTCCCACAGAATCAATTCGTTGAGGGAGTTCTCTTGTGCAGATACATCGTGGTGAGCACCCAGCTCCTTCCACGGAAGACATGTTTCTGTTCTTCTTGTTGTTTTCTTTCGTCATTCTTTTTTCTACTTATGTTACTCGTAACTTTATCCCAACAGACTTACAAATTCGTGACCGAGCTAGACCCAGACCACGAAGTCTGTGACCACTGGAACCCGTGCCAGATCGGTTATATCTTCAGCCTGCCTTCTCCTGACCAGGCGATGCCAGCGAACGAACTGTGGCGTGAGTATCATTCATACATACATACAAACATTATTATAATTATGTTCGCCAGCTCGTAGAGCCTCCTCCCCCTTAGTAGAAAGTAAGAAAGGAAGAAAGAGAGAGAGAGAGACATATTTACTAACACAGATTTTATAGGAAAAGACGCAAGCTATAACAATTACACAAGGAAATATAAAATCTGCCACGGCACAGCTCCAACTCAGAATAATGCTGGTTGTGTGGAAGCAACTAGCATATATTAGTATTTTAGTAATAATTGTCATTATTGAGGGTCTTCACTCCTCCGCACAATTGATTCGTTAGGGAGATACATGGATTGTGCAGATACATCGTGGTGGGCGCCCAGCTCCTTCCACGGAAGACGCATGTCCTCGGATATTGTGCTCCTCAAACATGTCGGTTTCCTCGCGATGTTTTTATTTTAGCGCTTAGCGAAAGGAAATTACTTAAAAAACAAGTCATTAAGTAATCCGCATGTTTACTAAAATAATAATTGAATATGTTTATTAATTTCAGGTGATTACGGTAAGCAAATGTTCAATTTGTTAAATCCAGGAAATATTTTTATTGAAATATACTATAATTGTAAGTAGGTAGGTACCTATTAAGATTTTAATTAACGAATACCTTATTTTTTTCAGAGGAACGTAAGTGTCCTAATAGTCCAGTCAATAAAGCCCAAAACCCCCAACAAATTAGTTACTCGGCCAAACTTTGTGAATTTGTTCAGAAGGGTAAAATAAGTGACCGTGTGAGTTTGCACCCTTGTAGGGTGTACGGAAAGGGTTGAAAAGGGGTGAAAAGTGTTTTTTATCAATAACATTGCCAAAAAAATTAGTTACTTTGTGCAAATTTGGAATTAAGTTTTTGTTATCGTTTTCTAACATGTATCAAATTTGCACACTTTTGCAACCTACGGAGCATTGTTTATTATTAAAAACAATGATTATGGTTAATAACACAAGTGAAAAAATTTGTTACTCGCTGCAAATTTGGAATTATGATCTTTCATTGGTTATCTAGCATGTATTAAATTTGCACACTTTTGCAACTTACGGAACATTGTTTATTAATAAAAAAATCATGATATTCGCTGATAACAGGGATAAAAATATCTGTGAAGGGTTGAAACTTGGAGTAACTGTGCTTGTGCAAATTTAATACATGCTAGAAAACCAATGAAAGATCATAATTCCAAATTTGCAGCGAGTAACAAATTTTTTCACTCGTGTTATTAGCCATAATCATTGTTTTTAATAATAAACAATGTTCCGTATGTTGCAAAAGTGTGCAAATTTGATACATGTTAGAAAACGGTAACAAAAACTTAATTCCAAATTTGCACAAAGTAACTAATTTTTTTGGCAATGTTATTGATAAAAAACACTTTTCACCCCTTTTCAACCCTTTCCGTACAACCTACAAGGGTGCAAACTCACACGGTCACTTATTTTACCCTTCTGAACAAATTCACAAAGTTCTGCCGAGTAACTAATTTGTTGGGGGTTTTGGGCTTTATTGACTGGACTATAATTTTTATATGCATTTGGCATCTCTTTGGTGTCATCTGATAATAATCATATAAAATGTAATATTTAATTTAAACCATTTTATAAATCTATTTACATAACAAAATAAAGTTTAAAATATTAGGAGGATCAAAGAATATAAGAAACAGCGAACAAGTTAAAAGCAAAGGTTAAGAATTGAAATTCCTTTAATAACATTTTTTAAATAATTTTTCAGGACCTGACGGTAAGATTATAGAATTATTTCATTAGAAACACCATGATATTTTGTACTACCTAATCCTTCATATTACACAATAATCTTAAAAATTTCATGGTATTTTACAGAATATGAACGTAAGTGAAAATCATTTAGCCAACAATTTTACTTGATGAACTTTTTAGATACCATTTTAATTTCAAGTGTTAATTAAAACTAAAATTAATCATTTAATTTGCTCTTTTGTTTTCAGGAGATGGTAAGTTTACTCATTATACAAATTTTATTAGTATGTTGTTACATACAATTTAAAACCTAATTATTTATCTATATTTACAATTGTGGTTCGTTTTCAGAAATTGTGCCACGTAAGTTAAGGTTTTCTTTTACATCACTAATTAATTTTGTTTTACTTTACCAACTACATTTTAACTGTTACAGTGTTTTCGTAAAAGAAAACACTGTAACAGTTAAAATAATAATAGTAAAATCATTACTAATAATTTGTGATTATTAAATTTTAGCTATCCCTGGTAAGTGTTCAAAATGATGTATTAATTTTTTACTGATTTATTAATATATACCTATGCATATAGACTAGTATAGTTGTTATGCAATTTGGTTATTACGGTAGAAGAAAAGTCTGCACTCCACAATACAGGCATATTCTAGTGTGGGGTGCAGTCAAAGTAACATGTTTCAAATAAATATTCACTGTTCATTAAATTAATAAAATAAATGTTGTAAATTCTTTTAATAAATTGAATTCAAAGTAAATAATAACTTTTGCACACAAAAATGTATCATAATAACCTTTATTTATCCAGAGGACGACCCCAACGAGTACGTTCCAGAGAGCCAATGGGAGATGTACGAGACGAGCCCGCGCAAGCTAGCCGTGCCCGAGGGGTACAAGTTCCACGGAGTGGGCAGGATGGCCACCTCCGCGCAACGAGTGAGTGTGTCTGTGTGTGTCTGTGTCAGTACGAGACGAGCCCGCGCAAGCTAGCCGTGCCCGAGGGGTACAAGTTCCACGGAGTGGGCAGGATGGCCACCTCTGCGCAACGAGTGAGTGTGTCTGTGTGTGTCTGTGTCAGTACGAGACGAGCCCGCGCAAGCTAGCCGTGCCCGAGGGGTACAAGTTCCACGGAGTGGGCAGGATGGCCACCTCCGCGCAACGAGTGAGTGTGTCTGTGTGTGTCTGTGTCAGTACGAGACGAGCCCGCGCAAGCTAGCCGTGCCCGAGGGGTACAAGTTCCACGGAGTGGGCAGGAAGGCCACCTCCGCGCAACGAGTGAGTGTGTATGTGTGTGTCTGTGTCAGTACGAGACGAGCCCGCGCAAGCTAGCCGTGCCAGAGGGGTACAAGTTCCACGGAGTGGGCAGGATGGCCACCTCCGCGCAACGAGTGAGTGTGTCTGTGTCAGTACGAGACGAAACTCTAGCAAGCACGCAAGTAACAGAAAGTAATAGATAATACGATTTATCTGGACCAAATACTATTACCTTCCAAATTTCATTAATATCTGTAGCATTGCAAGTGTTTATTCCCTTTTCTTGATGGAAAAGGTAAGGCAAATAATTATTAACACCATAATTTTTTTTCAGGAACGTATCAGTGTCATGGACAAAGTTTTTGTAAGTTTTATTGCTTAATGATATTTATTGGAACTTCAGATTGTCTAATATCTTGTCATGTTAAAACATAATATATTACGTTAAGATGAGAGATGTACTAAATCAAGTTTTTTGATATTAATTATATGCCGTTTTCATATTGCAGAAAAAATTCGTAAGTTGATATTAAATTGCTCCCGCAGGTCAAAAAACAAAGTCGTATCACTATCATAATAGTTCATATTTTTTTACTTAAATAAATAATTCCAATTTGAATCATTTTTAATTAGTTCCAGTCCCATTTAATACAGAAATTCAGGATTATATTTGCTTGTATAACTTGTCTTATGCAGCCCAACGTCAAAATAAAAACAACCCCACCCCCCGCCGAGCGTCGTCGCCGACGCAGCGGACACCGTCGCCGGCGCCGCGGGCGTCGCGTCGCGCGGGGACGACGGCAGGAGGAGGGCGAGGCGCCGGCGGAAGGGGAGGCCCCAGCTGAGGGGCAGGCCCCGGCCGAGGGCGAAGCACCCGCCGAGGGCGAGGCACCTGCAGAAGGAGATGCGGCTACTGAAGCGGCGGAGGGAGAACAGGTAGGTTATATATCCAAAATATATGTACATGAATGTAAGAATTATTCTCTCCCATGTTACGCTTTAAATGTAATCTTCTTTGGATTAAAGCAATCCATTCCTCTGTCATGGCAAGTTATATCGTTGGTATATGGAGATAGACTTAGACTCTCGATTGACATATTTACTACTCATAGGCTTCATCCCGGGGAAAAATCGAGTGCGTCCCTAGTTGCCTTGCAACTTCCAAAACTAAACAAATCGAAACTTAGCAATTGCATTTAAAAAAGTGTAAAAACAAGATCAAGAGCCAATCTCATAAATTTGAAACATGCCTAACAGGAACAACAATTATAATTGATTAAGGATTACTACCTAGATACACGCAATTCAATTCGTCAGTCGTTAGTCGATAGTGGAACAAATAACAATATTAACGTACATATAGGAAGAAGGCCAAGGAGAAGAAGACAACGCAGAGGAAGAGACCGAGGGCGGCGAGTCGGAACAGCCCGCGTTTATCACAATACAGTTGATATTCACTCCGCTGTTTGCTGAGAACCTGACTACTTACTACGTGAGATTTGAATCGCTCGGGGAAAAGAAACCTAATGACAAGTTCGTCAATTTGGTCGTTTTACGTGAGTAGCTAATTTTTTTTATAATTAGTGTCTTTTATATTTTTTTTTATTTTTAGTGTCTTTGTAACTTAACAAAGTGATAGATTTCCTTGAAAATGAAGATTTTTGTTGTATTTTCGCAATTAATTTACAAATGTGTCACTATTAGCAACAGAGACACAAAAAGAGATTATAATAGATAATTTCCAAAAAAAAAAGTATTTAAATTTGCCTTTAAATAAGCAACAAACGCAAATCTTCAATAAAAATCCCACTACCCGAATACCAACCAGTTCAACCCAACTTTAAAGCCAGCCAGACCAGTTCCTGACTGGCTCAGCCAGCCAGCGTTCATCACAATACAGTTGATATTCACTCCGCTGTTTGCTGAGAACCTGACCACTTTCCTACTACATGAGGTTTGAATCGCTCGGGGAAAAGAAACCTAATCACAAGTTCGTTAATTTGGACGTTTTACGTGAGTATTTAGTTTTATTTTATAATGAGTCTCTTTTTAGCTGATTTACAAAAATGAAATCAAAACTCGTCTAATAGTAAGCAAGTACTTAATACTTACAATAAAAATAGCTGTAAAGTATTTAAGTTTTTTACTATTTTGAATTGTTATAGGTATGTGTTTTTCAAATCAAATCAATTAAAATTTCTCTACTAGTTATAAAGAATACTGTAGCCTTCAATAAAAACCACATTTATCCAAAATCAAGTCATTCAATCTCACCTCATATTTTGATCTTACACTACCTCCATGACAAATACATAATTTGAGATCCCGTAGCACCGATGTCGTGATAATAGCACAATCAGATCTAATAAACTCACTGTCTAGTCTATATAAAGTGTTGAACCAAGCGTCATACGATTTCAGACGCGGCGTCGATTCAGACGCCCTTGCAGCGTATGTCGCTGCTCCCGGGACAACAAATGAACTCGACGAGAGTACCTCTGAAGTGCGGGAAATGTACTGTCAAGGTAAATTTTAATTAATTTATTATTTGCTGATATGTAATTTAATGAATTTTACAACTAATATGCCAAGAAACATCCATCAAAATATTTTGGAACTAGTGTTACTAGAACTAATCGAATCTGGCCCTACGCCAATGACTGGTATGTTCAAGTTATGTGTGCATTTGCACTTGCTTGGCGGTGAAGAAAAACATCGTGAAGAAACCGACATGTTTGAGGAGCACAATATCCGAGGACATGCGTCTTCCGTGGAAGGAGCTGGGCGCACACCACGATGTATCTGCACAAGAGAACTCACCTAACGAATTAATTCTGCGGGGGAGTCACCACCCTCAGACATGAGGAAATACGACTTAAGAAAAGAGTTACTTGAACAACTTAGTTTAGAATAATAAAAAGAATAACAAACCAAAAAGTGTAGAAATGGAAACAGTTTATCAATTCTCTTTTTACACATAAAATAATTTTATTATGCATGTTCTCTAACGAGAAATTTAACGAGAAACAAAATTTTATTATAAATAAATTAAATTTTACTTTTGTGACTCAGTGTCCTAATCGTCAAAAAATTAAATTGATCAATTATAAGTGGCGCTGCCATATTTTCTACCCCTTTTAGTTGGATTTTGGTTTAAACAACAACATGAAAAGGAAGAAATCGCTGTTAGCGATAAGGCCGCCAGTTGAGGCACAATATTTAGTCTTATGTGTTTCTGTTCGTCTTTTTTTCTGTACTATGTGTTTTACAATAAAGAGTTATATCTATCTATCTACCTATCTTTTTTTTAACACGTTTGACTATAGCCTGCCTGATGTGAAGCCCCACTATAGTCTAAGATGTAGCACGCTTGCCTAGAAGAAACCTATTTACTCTAGATTTGAAGACCCCTGGGTTATAGTTTTCTGGGAACAGGGCTCCAGGTAGAGAGTTCCATAGTCTCGCTGTCATTCCTATAAAGGTAGAAGCAAAGCGCTATCTATGAAACATAATCGATCATATTAAACAAGAACATACTTTTAATGTTTTCAGAGTATAATGGTACGTGCATTCGACGGCGGAGTAGCCATCTTGGATGGCTCTAAGTTTAGAATCAGAACTGAACCTGACATGTAAGTTGTACTTCATTTTGAACCAGTGGACCCGCGGCTTCCCTCACATTATTTCGGAATAAAAAGTAGCTCATGACACTCCTTTAGATCACATACTACCTACATACCAAAAATCATGATGATCCATTCAGCCGTTTTTGCGTTATGAGCGTTTAAATAAACAGACAAGCAGATGAAGAGACTAATTCTAAAAACTGTTGATCAGTTGTCGTTTTAAAGTAAGATACCCCTTCTTTACGAGTATCTTCTACGTTCAGAATGTTGACTCTCTTCAGCTTTATTATAATGATGTATGTATAGAGAAGACGCTAGATGGCCTCACGCTTGACTGCTGAATATTAATGAAAATTGGAAAATATCGTTGTTTACAGGGACGGTCGAGAGTAAGTATACAGAAATTTATTTAAATAAAAGTTGTATATTTAGGTACTTAGCTTTTAAAAGCGGCTTCAGTTTATAAAACCTTAAAACATATTATTTTGATGAAACAACGTTAGAATAAAGATTTCTCGAGACAATGTTACTTTTATGTTTGTAATTATACCTTCTTTTATTTGAAATGTTTCAAATATAATAATAAAGAATCGTATAAATTCCGTAATTTTCGCAGTCGTAAATTCGTAGAAATAGACGTTGGCAAGACGCAGTTCCAAGACTTTGGTGATTATTTCCTCGTGGTACAAACTGAAGACGGAAACGAAGAGAGGCTGAAAGTACTGTCTGTTGAAAGTAAGTATTCAAATATCATACAAAATAGAAACAGGTTAGTTAAAACTTAAACTATAATTTTATTTAACATGATATTGGAGTCCAAAGCCTCCCGAACTAGTTTTCATTGGTCTCGTGAGCCGATGGCTTCTCCCTGCTTACTTATAATATCAACACAAATACACAAACAGAGTGACCAAATATTAATTAATTTAAATAAAAACATAACAAACTTTAAGATTTATCAAACACTAGCTGTGCCAGCGACATCGTCCGCGTGGAATAGTTATTAACGGAAGCCCTCAAAGATGAATAATTTTCCCCGCTTTTTCCACACTTTCCAATGTTTCTTCGCTCCTATTAGTTGCAGCGTGATGTTACATAGCCTAAAGCCTTCCTCAATAAATGGTCTATTCAACCCAAAAAGAATTTTTCAATTCGCACCAGTAGTTCCTTAAATTAGCGCGTTCAAACAAACAAACAAACTCTTCAGCTTTATAATATTAGTATAGATATTTTTTAAAAAATCTATAAATGGCGACCAATTCCATCCCTTTCGCACAATATATTATCCCTCTATTAGTGCAAAAAGTATGGATTAATTTTGTATACACAACATACGGTAAAACCAAAAAGTGTAGAAATGGAACTAATTTCTGAATTCTTTGTAGGTATAGGTACTGTGGTTCATTTCCGACACTAAAATTGACTTACTTGTAACCTACTAGTAATATTTTTTTAATATTTTTTTTACTAAGCAGCAATTTAATTCTAATGTTGATATATGTTTCTAGGTCCAGGTAAGCTCAACCATCTGATTACTTACCAAACAAATTTAATTGTTTATGATTATAATGAAAAAAAGTATGATTAATATAATTAACTGTTTTTTTTATTCACAGATGCATCTGGTAAATATAACAACGTTCTTAAAAATATATTTCAAGACGTATAACAACAAACGTGTAAACCCCGCAATAAAAATACGAAATATAATACGGTATATTAAAATGTATCCATTATTTCCAGGGTCGGGTAAGTTCATTTAGTCACATTAAATATGTCAACTAACGTCTACAACTCTCTTAAACCATTGAAAGCCATTAGCTTCGATCTTTGCCAATAATATTTTTTTAAATATTTCTTCTATCTCTTTGAGTCGTATTTTCTTATGACTGAGGGTCGTGACTCCCCCGCAGATTAATTCGTTAGGGGAGTTCTCTTGTGCAGATACTTCGTGGTGTGTGCCCAGGTCCTCCACGGAAGACACATGTCCTCGGATATTGTGGTCTGCAAACATGTCGGTTTCCTGACGATGTTTTCCTTCACCGTTAAGCAATTGCAAATCCACACTTGAAAATACAAGTCATTGATGTAGGGCCGGATTCGAACCAGGACGCGTCTGGACGAAAAGCAGACACCGGAACCGCTGAACCTCATCATCATCAGCCTAATGAGACCCACTGCAGGGTATAGGCCTCCTCCCTCTTACGCCAATTACTCCCTGTCTTGCGCTGTTCTTGACCAGATGTTTCCTTCTAACTTTCTAATATCATCCGGTGAACCACACTCGCTATAAATAAAATATTTCTCCCTAGACATGAAGATCCTCCGACAGACAGCATCCGTCGCTATCGGCGCGCACGTCGACAACTCTGTCAAATACGAGTGTGGCGACTGCACATGTACAGACGTGCTGTGCGACGGAGAGAGCGTCATATCTTCCGGCAGAGTGTCCATTGTCACTGCTAATAAGTTTATCAGCTTCAATTTCCCGAGGTATGCTCTCTCTCTCTAGTAAAGTAAAACTATATATGTAAAATACAAACAAATGTTACGAGGTAAGCAGTTGGTTTCATACAAAATCAAAGAAAAGAAATAAATGAACAGAATAGATAATTGGTAACAAGAAATATTAGTACAAAGGTACCTGGTAACAGGTATGTTTGCTGCTAAAGCCAATTTAAGTTTTCTGACTTTATTTTTCTCTATCTCATTTTCTTCCACACACATACATGAACTTATATTATTTCGTGATAAAGTATAATCAATGCCACTTTCGGGATTCTACACTAAATTTATTCATAAAAATTCACAGAAATTCTTAGTTTGTATAATATATAACACTATATAAGAAATCCAATACCATTGAACTGACTTCTTTAAAATAAGTTTGTTTGATCGGTTATCAAATCAAATATACTTTATTGTACACCAAAATAAAGATTACAAGTCACATAAAAAGGTAGAAAGTAATCAGGGACATTGGGCGACCTTATCACTAAAGTAATCTCTTCCAGGTAACCTATGTATGTTTGGTTATGTAGTTTTATGCTATTTTGGTTATGCTATATTATGATTATATATATAGGTTGCCAAGCCAAAAACGAAAATATATTTTTCAAATTAAGTATAACTTGTTTGATATATTTTCAGTTTTGAAAACGAGAACGCATGCGTTTATATCGGTGTCTTCAGAGATAATGAGGAGAAATCTTACAAGAGAGTTCTACAAGTTATTGACAGTAAGTTTTGTATATATTTTCACAGACTGTATACAATTTAGAATAGCATTTTATGAGGAGCTTTCAGAACAATCTTTTTCTTCTATATCCAATACTAGTTGCGCCCCGCGATGTTACCTACAATAATCCGGGATGAAAAGTAGTATATGTGTTAATCCATGGTCTTATTTACTTCTATATCAAATTTCACCCAAATCAGTTTAGTATTTAGAGCATGAAGAAGTTAAAAATATGGATATTCTAAATTTGTCAAACTTTTGATTCAGGATATTATTTACATAGTGTGTACGGATTTTGCCATGTTCAAATTAATCTGGATTAAGTAAATGCAATCAAATTTAAATTCAGCATAAGATATTTTTGTTACTGAAATGTTTAAAAACACCTATTGACTGATGCTAATTTTTTTTAGATTCATGTAAGTATATTGTATTTTTTTTTTTGGATTACGTACTTTTTTATAAAATAATTATTTATTTTAATCAATGTAAAATTTAAGGTCTTGTTACAATATAATATATTAATAATTTCTGATATGTATTTACGTCGTGTTTTTATAAATTTCAGCACCCTGTAAGTTATAAACATATCTTTTAAAAATATGGTTGATACATTTATGGTGAAAAAAATGGTTAAGTTTAAACATTCCTTTGTTTACAGTAATTACTTTATTAGTTCTACTTTATCTTCTGCAATGGCTGTTAGTGTAAAAATGTGGACGCTTCATATCTGACTATTAATCCGCAAAGCAGTCCTTAATCACATCAAAGACCTTAAATAACTTCTAGACACCAGAGTCAGTCACTCTCATACGAACATACTTAGTTTTGTGTTTCTGTCGTTTTTTAACTTTCTTGTCGTTAAATAGTTTTTATTTTACTTGGCATAGGTTTACGTTTGACTACAGCCTGCCTGATGTTAAGTATTGCTGCAGCCTGGATGTAACACGTTTACCTAGAAGATACCTATTAACTCTAGATTCGAAGACCTCTGGATTGTAGTTATAAATATCTTAATCACCTTACCTCCCTTGCAAAGTCCTCTGGGCGTCGAATATTCTCACCACCAGAGTTGACCACTTTCATATAAACTTATGTTTTAGCCGTGACCATAGAGAAACAGGACGTGTCCCCCACACCCACGATGGGCGCGCAGTTCGAGCAGGAGATACCGTACACGTGCGCAGGGGAATGTAGTATTGAAAAGGTAAGTAACTAAGCACCAAGCTAAATTAGTTTAATTAGTGTTATTACGATATTTTAATACTTTTAGGTACAAAATTATTATATGTTCGATGGGACACTAAACGACTCTATGGTAATCGGATTATAACAAATTCTATGTGTTGTCATATGAACGACATGTTATATGTATTTTCTCTCTCTCTCTCTCATCTATTCTCTAACATGGCTTACTTCTTCGTGCTCCCAGTTTCTTTTTACTGCTGTGTCTCATAAAGCAGCAATGTAATTTCGGAAGGGGTGTGATTCTCCTTTTCACTAACGATCTATAATGAAAAGTTTTTGACAAAATGCCAATCAAATCAAGCGCCTATCCTATATCAATAAATTCATCGAAAACCGGGAAGAATAACGTTTAGTTACCAGGCAAAAGCCATGCCCTTAATTTTTACTGAAGTAGATATGTTATAATCATTAAAGTGAAACGTAATAATCATATTTTTGTAAACAGGTATCCCTAAACGGCGTAGCTCTCACGATGTCGGGAACCAGGAGGCAGGCCGCGCCTGTCGGCGTAGCGTTCTATATCGTAAGTATTCAATACAGATACAATACGTGTATATATTTAAGAAACATTCAGAATAAGAACACTACATTCCAAAAATTCTAACAATTGGTTTTTTTTTAAACCTTTAGTTACTAAGTTACCTACTTGATATTAACTCTAAGTTCTCTAGTTTTCACCATTTTAAGTTCTGTTTGTCTTATGTTATGCCGCGCAAATAAAAACAGTGATCTTTCATATCAAAATTGAGAGTAACAAAGGATTTTTTAAATAAAAATTGAGATTATCTATTTATATCTTTTTCTTATCCAATAGCCTAAATTTACCAACATTCTAGCTCTAGACAACAAATAAATATATGTATTTCCTTCCCAGTACACACCAAAAGCGCTTACCATCCGTATAACATCATTCTCGAGCTTCTACTACGGCATCTATCAGGCCACCTTCGTCAACTCAGAGGGCGCTGTTACCAAGACCGCGATGGAAATCAAGTACAATTATTAATTTCATTACAATCAATAATTAGTTCGTTAGGTGAGTTCTCTTGCACAGATACATCGTGGTGTGCACCCAGGTCCTTCCACGGAAGACACATGTCCTCGGATATTGTGCTCCTCAAACGTGTCGGTTTTCTCTCGATGTTTTCCTCCATCGCTAAGCGAGTGCCACATAAGTTTTAACTAGTTATTACTGTAGAGCTGAGATCAAATCGAGTACACGTTGCAATTCAATATAATAATTTAAAGCGCCTGTTTCTCAGCTAGCGGAGGCAATCGCATGCGATTACCAATGTTAAGCAAATGTCGACGCGGCTAGCTCTTGGATGGGTGACCAAAGAGTGACATTCCATTTTAGGCGCTTCCGTGGGTTGGATGACATGTTAACTTGTAGGTCCCGGCTGTTTGCCGCTGGCCACTTCTCATTAGAAGAATAACAATACGAGTAATACAACATACATATATTCACAGAGATCCAAACGACGCCTCCGAAGACGCGCCAGCAGAGGGCGCGGCTGAAGAAGGAGGAGAGACTGAAGCCCCCGCTGAGGATGGCGCTGCGGAGGGGGAGACCCCCGCCGCTGAAGGGGCTGAGGGCGAAGGTGCTATATTCTTTTATCGTTTTATATATTCATTCATATCTTGCCCTTGAAAACACGATGTTACGAGAACATCGCAAGAAGTGTATTAAAAAGTCTCTTACACTTAGACTTCCACAGTCTGATGACGCTACTTGGAATGTATCGAAACATGCGTCAGTCATGACGTGCCAAGTAAACGAGACCGATCTTGCTTTAAAAGCAGATATACTCTCGACAGAGCTAATTATACAATAGACTGTCCTAATTACCGACCTTAATTAAAACTAGACTAGATATAGAATATGTATGTGGATACATGCTAAAATTAAGGACTTTTATTAAAATTTATAACATTGATGTTTATTAGTATTAGGCTTCTATAGATTTAATTTAATTTTAAATTTCAGTTTTATTATGTTTCTTTTTCGACGTCTCTTTCCAAGCCTAATTAATACTAGACTACTAGACTACTGGACTAGTTATAAAATATGTATGTGGATACATGCTAAAATTAAGGATAACATGCGCACTACACATAGACTAGTTAGCGGTCAAGCCAATCATTAAATTAACTTATTATTATTAATGCATTACCATCTAATTATTGAGCTCACCATTATTTTTTATCACCAGGTGAAGGAGGTGAAACACCTGCACCTGAAGGTGGGGAAGAAGCTCCGGCAGAAACGACGGCAGAGGGAGAAGGAAGAAAGATGAAGGGAGATGAAGCAACTAGTAGCACTGAGCCAGTCACGGCTACAGTTACCACAGAGGCGGGAGACACTACTAGTAAAGCAGAATAGAAGAAACATTAAGTAATAGATAATATAATAATAGAGAACGTAGTATATCATATGTTATATTAAACGCAGTAAAGAAATAAACAATAATTCATAAGCGACTAGGGCAAAAAGTGAGAAGCAAGAAACATTACCAGATAGAAGGGTAGAGAAAAAAAGATTATATTATCATCTTAAAGTAATAGAAAAGAACAAGTTGATGCATCGGCAGAAGGAGAAGGCAGGAAGATGAAGGGAGATGCAGCATCTAGTAGTACTGAACCAGTGACGACTACTGTTACCACAGAGGCGGGAGACACTACTAGTAAAGCAGAATAGAAGAGAAAAGAAGAAAACATAGATGTAGCAGATTTAAGACAAAATAGCGTGTAAAAGTATATCTAAATATGTAAACATTATCTACTGCATAAACAAGATGGAGTAAGGAACAGTGTAGAAACTGTAACTACTGATAAAATCAATCATATTAAAATGGATAGGAGCAGAAAAAACGAAGCAACAAACGAGCGCACAGCTGAGTACAATATGTAACCATATACTAAGAAAAAACACAAAACTTAATAAAATACAAATGTAGAAAGAAAGAAAGAAGGCAAGACTACGGTTTCAAGTGATGAAAAAGAACCTCAAGCAGATTCGCCATCAGAAGAAAGAGAGCGAAAAATTAAGAAGATGCAGCATCCAGTAGCACTGGTTCAGTTTTGACAACGAGAAGAACTACTACTAAAGGTGAATAGAAAAATAAAGAAGACAATAGAGGGAGATATAGTAATAATAGAATAGACGTAAGAAGGAGAAAAGAAGAAGAATATATTATATTAGTAGCACTGGAATTTAATATTATGTATACAGAACGCTTGTGTCATGGGTCTTGTACCTCCTAATCATCTAGGTAGGTACCGTCTTATTACAAAACGCGGTTTATATATTTGTCCAAGACTTTGAAAATAAAATGTCGGATCTTGTTGTTCAAACATCACATACAATTGCAAATGTCAACTTCAAATTGATACGTTGATTTATCATTGATAACATTTTGTCAGTTTGATTATTATGACAGTAAACAGACAAATTTCGAACAACATAAACTTGACTTGGTATTTTTAATGTTCTGGACTAATAGTTAAACTAAGTTTTGTAATAAGACCCTCTATATAATATACATACATATGTAACATTTGATACATATTTATTGTAACGTTTAGTTTTAGTATATAGGTGTATTAATTAGTTAATACATTAATGATTATGTAATGATGAACCAAGCAAGACATGGACTTGTATTGCCTTTTATAAGTATTTATGGAAATATATATTCTTAATGAGCATAATACTTCTTGATTGTTATTTCTAACTAGTGCACGCCCGCGGCTTCGATCGCATTATTACAGAATGAAGATTTTTTTTTTTAATTTTTGTCTGTTTATCTGTTTGTTTAAACGCTCATCACGCAAATACGACTGAACCGATCATCATGATTTTTGGTATGTAGGTAGTATGAGGGATTAGACATGTCATAAGCCTCTTAGACTTATAAAATAATTCGAGCGAAGTCGCAGGCGTCCACTAGAAAATTCAATAGTATCGAACTTCTACAATGTCTAGTGCTCAAGAAATGTATACATTTCCTTTTAGAAAAAGTGTAGATATAAGTATTATATCCGTTATACTATATACCAATGACAAACCGTTCGCTTAGTATTTGGCTAGGTGGCGCTGTGTCAAATCCGCCGGGTAATTTAATTATTTATAAAATAGCCCGAAGGGCGGTTTGAAAACTCCGACACCAGAGTAAACCACTCTCATTCGAACTTGTAGTATTCTAAGGCGGTAAAACCTAGGAAAGCACTAAGTATTTACTAACAGTTTGCGTAGCGGTGCTCAAATCAAGATGTTTAGCACATCATATTGAGGCCAAAATAACGGTGAGCCGCCATTTCTATTACCTCTTTTTAGCATTTCTGGTAAAACTTTGCTCTCTACTCTCTCTTTTTGATTCGTATTTCCCCATGACTGAGGCAACTGAGGGTCGTGACTCCCCCGCAGATTTAATTCGCGAGTGGAGATCTCTTGAGCAGATACATCTTGCTACTAGAACCTCTTTTTCTTATTCTTTTCTTTCATATATATAAAAATGAATCGCAAAATGCGTTGGTAAGCGCATAACTCAACAACGCCTGGACCGATTTGACCAATTCTTTTTTTAATATTCGTTGAAGTTCAAGAATGGTTTTTACGGCGAGAAAAATTGGAAAAAATGCCAGAAAAACCCTAAAAACCGCCCTTTTCTTTTTCCAATACAAACGTTTTCTAACTACCTAACTAAGGAGTAAAAGAGTCAACAGACAGGACGAAGTCTGTCGGGTCCGCTAGTAATAAATAAATAATGTTCCAGAAAAACTCACAACTTTATCATTGTTTTACTCCTTTAAAATACCAAGGCGCGCTTGCACAACGACTTTTAAACATATTTTGTAATGTTGTACAAGCTAATTTTGACGCTAAATGCGTTTAAAAGACTCTTTGTGCGAGTGCAATTGCTAGTTTTGAGAATGTCCTTTACAATGTTTGCAAAGATATCTATAAAGAACATTTGTATTCTTCCTTATGTTAGATGAGACAGTAAACAACACAATATTAATTTCTTCTAGTAGGTATGTATTTAGATTTTTTTAATATACCTACCAACATGTTAAACATTATGTATTAAAATTTTTTAATATCCTGATTGATTTCTAACCACGAAACTACCAAACTAGTTTCTTTTTATTCGCGCAAAGAAAACCACAATAAGTACCCAAATCTGGCATAATTAAATTCTTTTCTCCGCAATTGCATAATTTTACATTACTATTGAATGCTTTGCGTTTTCCTTTTCACTTATTTCGTTCCACAAAATATACAAAAGACGTTTTACGTTAGACGTTGAATGACCCAATGTGTCTGAAATCGCGGGTAATTTGTGTTTACGACCTTTCCCTTTTTTAATCGTATGTTATCTACATGAAAATACAAAATGGCTGACCGTCTGTCATGGTAAGAAAAAGTTAAGTACTATTACTAAGGTAGTAAGAACAAATTACTGCTTAGGAAGTAATTATGAAAAAGTAGTAAGTTATTTTGTCGATATTGGATCTAATTTAAACTAAGTGTAGAAAATGAAATAAATGATTATGTAAATCAGAAAATGGTTTAGCAAAGGCTTTAGTTTTTGCCTACTTTGAAAATTGGAGGGTGTGTCTGTTTATTTTCTCATACGGGTAAAAATTTGTCAGTAGAAATTTAAAAAAAATCTGAAGTGTTTTAAAAGTCCTATCAATTATTTATGATCATGCAAACATGAGTAAACTACCTACTTTGGATTTCAATAAAATAAGCCATTGTAAACGAAAGATAAAAAAACTCAATTTAAAGTTAACTTCAACTTAAAAGTTAGCGGTAGCTATCCGTTACGCACCGGCCCATTTCATTCCGATAATAAAATAAATATAAAAAACAATAACAAAACCACCGCTAACCCAAACAGAAAAAAAAATCACAACAAATCTGCAAAAGAGATCTTTTTACAATCGCAAAAACAAATAAAAAAATAATGTCCTCGTAAAAACCAGTCCTACCTCCACCTTTTTAGTTTATTTATACGCATCTAAAAAGTTAAAGGTCGAGAGAAATGAGGTCGTATAGTTGAAAACTACAGAATAATGTAAGTGAATTAAAGAGCATACATAGCGCCGGGCTTTCGCCGTTTAGCGGTGACAGCTAACGACATAGGTACATACTGGTTATAGACTGGTTTAAACAGTTTGCAAGCACTGTGAATTGAGTTACAATAAAGCATTATGGTTTATGTTTTTATGCTTTTATTAGTACCTGTCTTCTAATAGTGTTTCTAACTTCATTAATGTACCTTATCCGGGATAGAAAGTGGCATAATTATATGTTAGTCCAAGGTCTAATCTATCTTTAATTCAGCCGTTTAGCTTTAGACCGTAAATTACCAACATATATTAACTTTGTATTGGGATTGTATTATTGTTGAAAGATCTGAAAAAAAGGAAAAGTAAGAAAATAGAAGAATAGAAGTCATTTATTTCGAAATTACAACCATATACAACTTAAAACATATATAAAGCACATATCAAAATCAAAATATCGGCATGGTTTCTCCATAAAAGCACGATGTCAATGGTGACAGTACACTAAATCGCAAGTACGTAACTGTTCTTTAGTAAGCCAAGAAGCGTTGACTTCTTTGCACGCTACAATACTCTTTGGTGTGCGTCGCGTGAGCGAAAATTAAAAAGTAAATAACACTGGCCGGTTGGCATTCCATAATTTCATTTCTTTTTTTTGTTGGAAAAAGTAAACAGTTGGTTTTTTAAATTAGTGATGTGATATTGAACTTGGAAATTGGAAATAGTCGATTGTGTGTTCGAGTGTTGTGATTGTATTGGAGGGATCGGTGAGTGTTTGTTTTTATTGTAGGTAATTTTATTCGTTTGTACGAATAAAAAAAAATTAAAGTCTACACATAGTGAACTTTAAGAATAACAAAAAGTTGGATGAAATTATTCAAACCTCTAATATCATCTTAAGTTTGTGTGCACAACAACTTTTAAACACTTTTAGCCACTGTTTTACAAGCCATTTTTGACGTAAAATGCGTTTAAGAACCGGGGCCTTAAACCTAATTTGCTTCTTTAAAAAAAACTTCGATACGTAGATATATAGAAATATAAATGCTCTACATAGGTATACATCTCTTACTAAAACAACAATAAAGCTTTTATACAAATATACCTACAAATCATAGTTTTGTGGGTTTTTAATACTTTTCGCGATACAAACCTTTAAAAACATAATACTAACTAACTTTATTCCTATTTAGTACCTACTCGCACATCATCACTGAACCGAAGTAATAATTATTTGTAATGATATTTTTTGATAATATTAATCGTTTAAGACTATTTTATGCAAGTTACAAAAGCAGCAGTATTAAGTAAAGTATAGTAAGAAGTAGGTAGTTAATTATAACTGAGGAGAAAATCTTTATTGTGACACACAAACTTTCTAAACTTACATGTTAAGACTGTGATACCCCAATACAGGAGTTAACACTAATCACAATATTTTGTATTAAATGTGCCTGGGTTAGTGCACCTAAATTTGCAATGGTAATAGTGAATGTTGACTTGCATGTATAATCGATTGCATGTAAAAACTATCGTGAGAACAACATGTAACAACACTATTGGCGAAATAGTGAGAAAGGAATTTCGTTATAGCTTTTGTTGCATAGTTAAGAAAATGCATATAATGCAGCCAGTTTAGGCAAAACAGAGTAGGTATATAAATATACTAAGAAAGTAACTTTATTTGAGAGTGGCCTACCTTGGTTTTTGAAACGTGTCTATCCAAGTTAAGCAACTAATGCTGCAGTTATTCTTAAGATGGTTGATCGAAAATACATGTTGGCAAAAATTACATCTGGGCGCTTCCGTGGGTCGAAACACAATTTAAATAGTAGATAGGTTTGGCTGTTCATCATCGTTCGTTAGATTAGAAGCCCTTGGGGCGGTTTTAACATTCTCGACACCAGAATTGTTCAGCGTTTATCGTTTTCACTGTCTTAAAATAATCGATAGATACAAGAGCTCATATTTAAATATAATATAATATATTAACTAATAGACACAGAAAGACAATGAAAACTGAGATAATACACAACCACAGAATTCTTAAAGACTAAGATTTCCTGCGTACACAACACACTTATAAACTTACTCCATTTTGACAAGAACTTAAAAATAGTTTCAAACGATCAACAAACTAGTTAATAAGTCTCCTTTTCGTCGTGAGCTCAAACAATTACATACAATACTTATAGAGATTAATCGTTCACCAAATATAAGAATATTCGCTAGTTCTAGAAACATGGCTCGTAACGTATGTAACTACGAGAAGTAAATAATTACCTGGCAATGTGTGTAACATCACCTGAGTTGCTAAACATTACACTTATAGGTACTTAGACAGGTAATTTAAGTTTAGAGAGGCGAACTCTTAGGCTCTCTTGCACAACGACTGTTAAATACCTACATTTAGCTACATAAATGCATGGTAAAGAAATTGGTAAATTTAAGTAAGTACTTACCTAACTTAAGTAGGTATCTGTCAAACGAGAAAAAGTTCTATTTGATATACATACTTATATATACTTTTGGGCTGTGGGTTCCGGGAGCCCACACTATTTTCCAAAACATCTTGGAGCGCTTGGTTGACGCGACGCGTGACCAAAATGCTGACCTTTTTCTGGCTCAACGTATCAGCATTGCAATCCAGCGTGGTAATGCGGCCAGCATGCTGGGCACGCTGCCCTCTGGTAGTGGGCTGGAGCACTATCTTTAGGCTTTTCTAAAGAGTTTCTAAGTAACTAAGGAGTTAACACTAACACGGCATTACACTGTTTTGTATTACATTTGCCTGGGTTAGTGCACCTAAATATAGAACCTAAAAATTGTATGTTTAGTTTTTCATCCCTTGTTTTTATTAGATATCTAAGATATTGTATTGATATTGCTACCATTAATTTATTGGCTTACCATCATGCAAACTGCGGATGTGCAAACCCGTTCTGGAAAAAAGTAAGCATAAAATAGGTAAAAAGATTGTTTTGTCGAGATAATGTAATTTGGGAAACACACTGAAGTCGTATATCACAGTATTATGTGAGTTGCAACTACTTGAGAGTGTCATTAACAATTGTAAATTTCGTATTTCGTATTTTCTGTAGGAAGACCTGTGCGGTAGTGGATGATATTAGAAAGTTAGAAGGAAACATTTGAGCGAAAACCGCGAAAGAATTATACCCAAGAGGGAGGAGGCCTATACCCTGCAGTGGGTCTCATTAGGCTGACGATGATGATGAAATTTCCTATTAAAATGGCGAAGTTTAGTGTTAAAGGAAACCGATTGCGATTAATATGACAAACAGCTGGGACCTGCAATAGGAAAAGTTATAAGACCCATTGAAATTTAACTTAGGTACTTAATAGAAGCAATACGGGCGATGAATCATTCTTTGTTACTTACATAGGTATGCAAAGTAATCATTTATACTGGGGTATTTGTCACTTCACTTTGGTCTGGTAATTTATGTTTTGTAGTTTGTTTTTTTCGTGGTATAGGTTTACGTTTGACTACAGCCTGCCTGATGTTAAGCATTGCTGCAGCCTAGGGTGTAACACGCTTACCTAGAAGACGTCAGTTATTTGTTATTTGTCTACGGGGAGTCACGACCCTTACAGCTCAAGGTGGAGGACTTCACTTCACTATCACTACATCTCTCTCTTTAGACGTATTTCCTCATGACTGAGGGTCGTGACTACCCCGCAGCATTAATTAGTTAGGGGAGTTCTCTTGCACAGAATTACTAGTATAAAGCAAAGTCGCTTCCGGCGGCTGTCTCTATGTCTGTATGCAAGCTTAGCTGTTTAAAACTACACAACAGATTTTAATGCAGTTTTTAAAATAGATAGAGTGATTCAAAAGGAAGGTTTATATGTATGATAAGGCGTGCGAAGCCGCGGGAACAAGCTAGTGAGTTATAAAAATATATAATTTTGTGTCTGTAAATAAATAAATAAATAACGTTTGAGAAAATAAACAATTAGGGGAGATGTGCTTAAGATGACATAGTCAGATAAGATGACACACTAGCAATATCGATTTAAATATTCGCGCTATAGGTGTACCTGCGATGTTTTAGAGACGGTCCGCAGGTGTCGCTAGTGTTGCAGTTCAATATGGTGGACAGGATCGCACATTGCGCATGTAGCAATTTTTTTTGTGAATTAGTGAACAAAAAAAGATTGATGACGTTCTGGTTTTGTTGGGAAATTACTCGTAAGGTAAGAATTATCTAGTTGAACTATTTTTTTATGAAATCTATCATTATATTATGACCAAAATATTGATACAAGCATATTCTAACTTAAAAATTGTTTTCACGACAATTTAATTACATTTGCATTCACTATTGGGTAAGATGACATACCAGACGTGGGTGTAAGATGGCATACCATGTCATCTTACCCTTATACAATAGGATAACACAAAAAAAAACAAAAATTAACATTATTATTATTAATTATTATTCTTAACACTAATTCGCAGGTAAACTGTTTCTTTTTTTTGATACATAATGAACCTCTAATATTTTTAACAACTTTTGTAAGAGTTGACTTTAAGAGCCGGCTAAGGGTTAAGACGACATATCATCAAAGTCTAAGATGGCATACTATGTCATCTTAGGCCATTGATATGTCATCTTACACTCGTCGACCTAAGTGCGATTTTTAATTGTTTTTTGATTTTATGTTATGTTTGTTGTACTTAAACTGAAGCAATTCCAATGTTTATGAAACGTTTATGAATATACGCTAGATTCTGATCTCACATGACTTCATTTATTTGAAATATTTATCCTGAAAGAAAAAGTATGTCATCTTAAGCACAATTCCCCTACGTCGCGTTGCTCGGGTTGCGTTGAGGTCGCATAATAATGGAGTTTAATTTAATTTGCATGTTAATTAAATTCCTGTCGGAATCATTTTCTGGACTCGCGTCACGTGTTTGGTGAATAATGTTGCGATTTGTGATTTATTTTTATACTAAATGGGTTATATAATCCATCTTTACACTAATTTCATTCTCTCGGCTCGGGATTAACAAAAAGGCTGCTTTTTATCACGAATTAACGCGGGTAACACCATGGGGCGCTGCTAGTTATTAAATAAAATAAATAAGCATTTGAATGAACTCAAGGTAAAAAATACTATTGTTTTATAAGTTATCTGTCCTTAAAGTAAGTTGACTCTCCAGAAGGCTGAGAAAATACAAATTCCTTAATTTAATTGTCTATTATTTAATTATTAACTATTTAATCTACTCGTAGTGACTTTAAAATATTTGGTAGTAAATTTATCACTATTACTACATAGTATAAAGCTAAGTCGCTTCCCGCGTCTGTTTCTATTTCTGTATTTATGTACGCTTTTATCTTTAAAAAACTACACAGGTATTTTGATTTGTTGATCCCATATGCATATTTTGAACTAGCTGGTGCCCGCGACTTCGTCCGCGTGGAATAGTTATTACCATAAAAACGGTTCTAGTGAGTTAACCTTAACAAATAGACATATATTGTTGAAGACATTTTGTTAGATTATTTTAAGAGAAATAATTCTTTCATACATATTTTTCAGCGCATGCAACGGAAGCCCTCAAAGATGAATAATTTTCCCCGTTTTTTCCACATTTTCCATTATTTCTTCGCTCCTATTAGTTGCAGCGTGATGTTTTATAGCCTAAAGCCTTCCTCGATAAATGGTCTATTAAACACAAAAAGAATTTTTCAATTCGCACCAGTAGCTTTATAATATTAGTATAGATACTACTATATATCAGTCTGTCAATTTCCCACAGGTAGATAATTCTTGACACATTTTTTTTCTTCACACATACAAAAAAGAACATAATAAAATTGAATATAAAAACTACTCCTGTACCCCTAATGGCCCCAATTATTGGTAAAAGCAATCTCTTACAGGCAACCATTGGATGGCGAGGAATAAATAAAGGACTATAAAAGACGTTGTATACCTACAACAGAAATAGAAATACCTATACATTACATTAGTGGGTGCTCGCGGCTTCGCTCGCATTAAGGAGTAAAACTTGCATCCCCTATTTCACCCCTTTAAAAGTGGCGTTTCCAAAAATCCTTTCTTAGCGGATGCCAACGTCATAACATCTACCTGCATGCCAAATTTCAGCCTGTTCCGGCCAGTGGTTTTATATATTTACATCAGCATTGTTAACCTTCTCTTTAGAAGAAGTCGGCTCTAACATGTTATTTTCCAATGTTGTTGTATCGGCCATTGCCCCGGAAGCAGATTTCATCACTTGCTTACTAGAGCATGTCTAGAGAAGTCTCATAGCCTCGCGCTTAGATACATGCGATTATAGGCTTTCTCTAAGTAATCTATACTAATATTATAAAGCTGAAGAGTTTGTTTGTTTGTTTGTTTGAACGCGCTAATCTCAGGAACTACTGAAGCGAAATGAAAAAATATTTTTGTGTTGGATAGACCATTTATCGAGGAAGGCTTTTGGCTATATAACATCACGCTGCAAGTAATAGGAGCGAAGAAATAATGGAAAATGTGAAAAAAACAGGGAAAATTATTCATCTTTGAAGCTTCCGTTGCGTGTGCTGCGAAAACGGTTCAAGATATCAAAAAAATATGTATGAAAGAATTATTCCTCTTGAAATGATCTAACAAAATGTCTGCAACAGTAGGTATATGTCTATCTTTTAAGATTAACTCACTAGAACCGTTTTTATGGTAATAACTATTCCATGCGGACGAAATCGCTGGCACAGCTAGTATTAACTACATACTCGTATAATAAAGCTGAAGAGGGTCAAAAATTTGAACGAACATAGAAGATATTTAAAAAAGTGTTTGGGGATCCGACGCGGTCAGTACGCGGATGGGTAACCAAAAGATGACATTCCATTTAGGGTGCTCCCGTGGGTCGGATGATTCTTTTAATTGTAGATTCTGGTTGTTAGTGCGATAGTCGTTAAGCCATATCAGAGACCTCAGGAGAGATTTAAAAACTGCCTTTTTAAAAACTTTTTATTGACATACGTTTACCTACAGCCCGCCTGATGTTAAGCAACTCATATGAGCTTATCTACCAAACTTTACCCACCAGTAACATTTCAAAGCTCATAGAAACCAGTAAATTTATTTTCCCATACATTTACGTCCAATTTAGCATAAATTGAGGCTTATTTGCAACAGTAAACCACTTGTTCTACACAATGACTGCTTCCAAATTAGGTACTCTAAACGATAATAGCCCTTGTTTTGTATGGGAAAGAGGTCAGAATCGTTTGACAAATTGGTGATAAAGTTATGCTACTTTTCTATATATTTCCCTCGGTAGTTCAGCTAGATTTTACGGAGCTTTGCTTCCTGTAATAGATATTAGATTTAGAAGCTAGTGTGGCTTAGTGGATAAACGTCTATCTTGCAATCAAACGTATCGTGGTTTGATTATTATCAATGGATCATAGGTTCTTTATAATAGATTTGCATCAATTAATTTGTAGAATATAAAAATATGCCATACATTCATGTTAAAAATATTGTTTGGAGATACTTCGAATCTGTGTCTCTATTTGTCTGTTTATAAACGCTCATCACGCAAAAACGGCTGAACGGATCATCATGATTTTTGGTATGTAGGTACTACCTACATACCAAAAATCATGAAGTCTTAGGAGTGTCATAGGTTACTTTTTATCCTGAAATCATGCGAGTGAAGCGGCGGACGTCCACTAGTACAAAATATACTTTGGTACTAGGCTTTCATACAGGGTTACTGTTTACGCGTAGGTAGGTCACCGTTTAAAAGCGACTTTATAGTTCGTGAAAAACAACAACTAATCCTACGACTTTTAAAAATTTGCGACACTTACTAACTAGCTACCCTGCATATTAGTATCACTACATAGAATAAAGCAATGTCGCTTCCCGCGTCTGTTTCTATGTTTGTATGTATGCTTAGATCTTTTAAACTACACAACGGATATTGATGCTGTTTTTTTAAATAGATAGAGTATAGTAAGTCGTTAAGCTATGTCAGAGGCCCTTATGGCGGCTTGATAAACTCTTGACACCAGAGTTGGCCACTCTCATTCGATAAGAAGAAGATGAAAAATAGATAGAGTGATTCAAGCGGAAGGTTTATAAGTATGATAACGCGTGTGAAGCTGCGGGCAAAGTTAGTGATTGATATAATAATAAAATTAACACAAGTTTTCTCTTAATTCTAGCGAAAATGTTCCAATACGAATATGAAAAGCGTCCGCCATCTTCGAGTTCTTGCGAGTCGCGCGCAACCGCCACTACCGACTGGAGCCGAACTTATCCGAATGTGGGCCGAGAGTTTCCGAATGAAGGTCGAGAGTATCCGACTGTTAGTCGAGTGGAGCCGAGCTTAGAACGAGCGAGGCGACCTCTGCCGCCGCGACCTATCGTGTGTGAAAGAATGCCTACATTGCCTACTAAAACTACTGTAAGTACCTATATTCAAATGTATTTATAAATAGCTTTAATTCAGGATAAAAAGCAAAAGGACATACGGTTAATCATGCAAGAGCAACAAACTCACACACACACACACACACACACACACAATTAAAACACACTTTACCGTAAAAACGTTGTGTTGTAAAAATACCCGACTGAAGCAAAACTTTTCCGAATGTGAGCCGAGAGTATCCGAGTGTTTCTTTGTGTCGTTTTCCTTATTAATGAGGGTCGTGCCTCCTCCGCGGTAGTCGGGGAAGTAGGTATATCTTGGTGGGCACCCAGATTCTTCTAGAGATGGAATTCTTTACGCGAAAGCGACTGATATATCCCGTACTAGTGGGTGCTCGCGGCTTCGCTCGCATTAAGAAGTAAAACTTGCATCCCCTATTTCACCCCTTTAAAAGTGGCATTTCCAAAAATCCTTTCTTAGCGGATGCCTACGTCATAACATCTATCTTCATTCCAAACTCCAGTCCAATCCGTCCAGTGGTTTGTGCTGTGCGTTGATAGATCACTATTTCAGTCAGTCAGTCAGTCACCTTAGATAGACTAGAATAGTTAAAAGACAAACTGTATTTAAGTTTCAACAATCCACGCTTGACTTCGTAATGGCTAATTACGCAATATAGGAAATGTCACGCAACCATAGCGCGAAATGAAAGGTTATTAAAGTTATGTGTACAGTAGACCTCGCTATTGTGGTTTTGCAATATCCCCTAGATACGATTCTCCTCTTCTTAGTATTTTATTTCATATGTAGGGTTACTTACTGGTCAAATCCAAAATTCCAAATAGCGTTAATAAAAGTACATAAAAACCCAAATAACCGAATTAGCCTGTAGTAAGTAACTATAGTACCTACTTCAAAAGACTTGAAAGTATCTACGCGAACAAATAGGAATTTCTACTGTCCATACGTTTGTGTGTATTATTGCCATCTTTAAAAGGATCATATCATGATTCAAATGATCAGATCATATTTGACTGCTCCGTTAGCTTAGTTGGTAGTGGCTCTGCCTTCTAATCTAGGGGTGCGGGTTCGATTCCCGCATAACACAAGTAATTATGAATATTAAAATTTGTAATTACTTGTGTTGAGTCTGGTCGTTTCTATGTATAATAAGTATGTATTTACAAAAGAAAAGTATATATGTATTATATCCGTTATCTAGTACCCATGATACAAGCGTAAGCCATGGTATGGTATGGGGCTAGATGGCGCTGTGTGATATGTCCTGAAATATTTATTCATTTATTATTATTTATTTATATATGTATTCGTTAGTGACAAGTAACCTTGAATAGCAATTAAAATCGCATGAGCGACTTCTTTTCTTGTTTCTAATATTTTTTTCTTTCTCTCATCCACAGGTGCCTCTAAAAGTGTGGATAATAGCGAGCGCATCTTGCTTCGCTGTGTGCGCTGCTCTCGTGCTGGCCACCGTGGTAGTGACGCGGTGGGGCACAGCTGACACATACGCCACCAGGGAGGTCTATGCCCAGCCTGTGAGTACTGCACACTACTGCTTGCATCACTACACTATATAATAGCATCATGCTTCGCTGTGTACGTTTGTTTTAGACTATGGTGACTTCTTTCCGGCTTCATCATCAAATCAGATCAACAGTGCCAAATTGTCATCCAAACTGCACATTTTATATTTTTTTGTTGAGATGAAAGTAATACAGATTCTATTACACCATGTAATTGCTTAATCGAGCTAACGTGTATATAACACGTTATAAACTAGGTTTACATGTATTACTATGTTGCAGGAACCAATGTACGCAAACTACTACCCCAAGCACATGATGGTAAAGACAGAGGAGCCGGCCACAGACCCCAACACCAGCTCGGAAGATATAGACAATGAGATACAGATGCCAATACTGGAGAAACTGGCGATATTCAAGAATATTGTAGGGAATCGAGGTAGCAGGTATGTTTAGTTACCTATTTTCTAATATCTAGACATGTCTGTCTGTTTCTGCGACACAGGATGTTCCTAGTGCAGAACCCACAGGGATATCAAAAATGCAGAATTCCTAGTTAGATAAATCAAATATGTAATTAAAGTTAATTGTTTCAGTAAATAAATTATTGTATTCTATGTACATAAGTACATATATATTTAGTGAACTGACACTTAAAAATGTATGAGTACAGTGTTTAATCAAAACCATCTACATACGAAAATTAATCTAATTTGGTGCAGCCATTTGAGTGATATAGTTACTCGTTTATTTCGTTTATTTTAATAATAATAATAATAATCGTTTATTTTTGCACACTATTGGTTACAACTATATTGCTTATATATTACTTAGTAATAAACATTAGCTCACAAATTATAAGTACTATATTTCCCCCACTAGGTCACCCTGTGTCGGGGGAAATTTGCTCGTCCATCAGTATTTACAGATACAAGATAGAAAGATAAAAGAGATAAATATACCGGGACATTTGTAGAAGTATTAATATTATTTACATATATGTATACAATTCAATATAATATATATGATAATAAGATAATTAAGATATAATTAAGAATAAAGAAGTATTTAGGAGAAGGAGTGTGTGAGTGTATGTGTTAGTGTAGTTAGTGTGTGTGTGTGTGTGTGTATGTGTTGTGTAGTGCAAAGGTGTAAACACGACCATCGCGTCGAGTGTGCTTGGATTGGCTATTACGGGTATATGTATATACCTGTCACTCTCGCACAGACGATTAGAGCAAGAACTTGTTGGACGGAGTTATGCAAGATAGCCTCACTCCAGTTTTAGTGTCGTAAAGTTTTTTTTTTTTTTTTTTTTTTTGAGAGTGGGTGATTAATTGGTGATATCTTGTTGTTAATTGTGAATTTTTTTTTTTTACTCATAAACAGATAAACAGATAAACATTTTTATTCATAATTTGTTAGAATTACATGTCATTACATTTCAATTTGTCTTTATACAAAATAATAAAAGATCAATAAAAATTGATAATAATTCAATTCAATAATTAAACAATAAATATGTGTATATATTATATACAGTATCATAAGACCCTTATAATATTTAGACGAATATTTATAAGGTGTCTGACACAGTATAAAACATCAAGGAAACTTTATCAGCCATTTTATTCCTTTTAAAGTGTCTGGAACTTAATTAAATGTAACAAATTGCTCTCAATATTAAATAAGAAATGCTAATTGTAGTATAGATTGTTACTCATAACTCTGAAACTAATAAATTACTTTGATCATTCCAGGGAACATCTCTTAAACAAGCACCAACCTCATCCAGCTCACGAACCAATACATCACGACGAAAGAAAAATAGAAAAGAAAGACAAAGCAAAACTTCCAGACAGCCTCAAACATGTAGACTTAACCAAAATCAGTTACAACGAAGCAAACGAAAAAATCATCAAAGAATTTAACGAAATCAACAAAAATCTTCCAGAATTCAAACCTATCAAGCCAGATGTACTTACCAACGTCGATTTAGAATCACCAGAAGAGAGCATACAAGCTGCAAATGTTGTAATACCTAATATTAAACTACCAGAAGGTTACCCAAACGATCTGAAAAACAACGACTATGAAGAATATTACAACGACGAAAATCTATACGACGATTATATGCAAAGCAATTCCATGACCAGTTATTTGATAGAAAAGGTACAAGAACTACATGATTGGATAACAACAGATCCTGATTTTGATAAAGTTAAGAATTCTTCTAAGGCTGTCGGTGAAAAGAATGATTTTGGACAGTTATTGAAGGCTTTAAATGATAGTTTACATGAAGGCAATGTGACTATTGTAATGAATAAGTTGAGAGACATGTATTTTGGTGAGAATTATACTACGTATAATAGTAGCAGGAAAGTTATTTTGACGAATGCCACGGATTTGCTCTCGTTTGGGATTCTTTCATTGGATGTGCTGTTGCTGCATAATATACAGATGATGGCTTGGGAGAATCAGGTGAGGATTTCATTTTTTTTATATTACACTCAAGTTTAAGCGTACCATCTATCAAGCAAAATCGTAGTGATGGAAACAATAATAGGCACTTTGAGAGAATTGCACAAGATACCAGATGGAAATCATTACATTTTGCTTGTTAATTCCAGATGTTAGTTGAGTGTTTGATTTTTAAACCTAGGTTCTTTAATTTATACCCGACTCAGTTTATTTTGACTTACTTGAAATCTCGACAAATAATAGACCTATTCTTTTTCTTATCGAATGTGAGTGGCCAACTCTGGTGTCGAGAATTTATCAAGGGCCTCTGACATGACTTAACGACTGACAAACTAGACAAACAGCTGGGACCTACAATTTAACTTGACATCCGACCCACGGAAGCGCCCAGAATGGAATGCCACTTTTTGGTCACCCATCCAAGGACTGATCAGTCTACTTATGCAAAGTCTTTTTAAAAAGCACCGCTGTAGTCTAAAATACATCAGGCTCGTTGGAAATCAGTTTCTTCTAGTTTACAATCACAATAAAAATTCCAACATTATATGTATTTCCAACATTATATTTCAGGAATCAGCCCGCGTGAGAATGCTGCGCGACCCGGACGTGTTTGCGTTCAACGCTCTGTTCATGGAGCCCGCCACGATAGAGGCCAAGAGGAACGAGATACAACACAACGTTTATATGTAAGTAGCTAAAGTTTCGTTAGGGATTTAGAAGAACTTTTTCTCCGAGAGTGGCTAGTAGTAGTAGCAATACTCTCGTATATTATTACTTATTAGTTATTCAAGAACTTTCATTTTGCATATAATAAATTAATCGTAATAACCGGCAGGCACTAATTATGTCGAAAGTTAGCCCGATATGTTTTGGAACACTGCGAGTTCCTTCATCAGAAGGACGAGTGAGCACGCGCGTCCCGTTTAGCCGCCCGTCCAGACATATAGTACAGTGCATATAATAAGTGAATATATTCTTAAAAAATGTTTTATAGAAATACTTAAAAATTAAGAAAGAAACATTTACGCGGTAATAGTGGCGCCACTAAGTGATGATTCACAAAAAAAAACGATTGTAGGTATCCAAATGGAAAGCTCGTCTTTTGTAATAAGACATCCTAACATTTCAAAAGGGAATATTATATATATATATATATATTATTATATATTATCGTTCCGATATGCACGGTTGCAGTCTTCTTCTTCTTATCGAATGAGAGTGGCCAACTTTAGTGTCGAGAGTTTATCAAGCCGCCCTAAGGGCTTCTGACATGGCTTAACGACTGCCGTACTAGACAAACAGTATTATACGAGTGCAGTATTAAAGTCCGTTACATATTTATTATTAGTTTTGTTCTCTGTACCTATTGTAACTATTATATCATCTTTTATTAATTAATGTAATTGGCTCGCGCCGTTTTAATTAAATTGTAAATAAATAAATAAATATTTACCGACTCACAAAAATAGTTGGAGCTTCTCAATTCGACTGAATATCTTTTTTTTCACGTGGGATGATTATGTGTGACTACAGTCTGCCTGATGTTAAGCACTGCAGCAGCCTAGGGTGTAACACGCTTACCTAGAAGATACCTCTTAACTCTAGATTTGAAGACCCCTGGATTCTTTTCTAATAATGACCACACATCTGTTCTAGCAAACGTCAGAACCTCCGGCAGCAGTCTGCCGAGGAGCTTAACCTGGGAGCCAACCTGCTGGAGAACGTGGTCGAAGTGGGGGTGAGCGCAGCGAGGGCCGCGCTACACCTGGCTCGGGCTTACAAGAATACCAAGTAAATGTTTGACTATTTTTTTAATTAATCTTTTTAGTTATTTTAGTTTTAGTAAGTTTTAGTTCATAAGTTGTTTTTTATTTTATTTTATATATTATACTACGTCACGTCGTCTGACAAGCGGTGCGCCGATGAGGTACGTTTTGCACCGCATGCACTCGCACGGGGCCCGCCCACTTACCCAATCTCTCTTTGTATCTATTATTTGTGGTTGTATGTATATCTGTTAATGTTCTTCATAAACCAAAATGTTATTTTTTTCTCTGTTTGTTCTAGAAACATACTAACCCAGCTATCTAGCCGCTCCCCCTCCGCCGCTCCCCCGCTGACAGTGGCTGGCGGCAGTCGCGCGCTGCAACACCTCCAGTCGTCTTATAATGGGAGTAGCAGTGTGTCGTGAGTATTATTTTAATACGCTGATGTTAGCAATGACACTGATCATGTAATAAATGCTACGGCGATGCCATCCCGAGACTTGATGCCGTGTACAAAATAAACTGTTATGAGTATAATAATAATAATAATAAGTCTTTATTTCAGACAGCAGGGTCCATAGGAAGGTTCACAAAAGTACAATATAAAGGCATAAAACAAGATTAAATTAAATTATGTAGAAATACAGATTACGTGACAATATCCAACCATTGCCGGTATGTTACAGTCATGTGCATGCGGTCAGACAGACTCTTAATAATACTGTTTTTACAAATTTCAACTCTGGACATAAAAGAAGCAATCCTTTTATGATGGCCTTTGCTTACCATCAATTTTCAATTCAATTTCGAAATATCTTTATTGCGGGGTAACGTACAGTGGATAACATGGCCAGTGTATATATTTGTCTTAGCTAGCTAGCTTAGTAGTTATACAGTAACAAATTCAAATCGTTTTTCAACAATAATGTTCCTAACATAAAACTTTCACCATGATTAGAAATCATTTAACCAGCTTACCATCAAGCAAACTGTGGATAAGTGCAAATCCGTTTTAGTTAAAAAAAGATCGAGCCCAGCTTGCAATCGTATGAAAGTATAAAATTATCTTGGCGCAAATTTGGTGATGAATTAAAATGTAAATAACCTTCCTTAGAAAAACATATACTACCTACTTAGATTTTTTCCATTAATTCATTGCTTGTGTTGTTTCCAGAAGAAGTAATTACACTCTCATAATCGTATGCTTATACTATTACCATAGAGTTAGGGACACACTAATTTTGATTCGATGACTATTACCTACTCATACCGAAAAGATGAATGAAGCGACCGCTCGTCACCGACAAACCGAGAATCATACTTACTTAACTACCTGCTTTCGGTATTTTATTATATTTTTTGTTTGTATCACTTCTATTTCTGTGACATCATCATCATCATCATCCACAGTCTTTGGGATCCCACTGCTGTATATAGGCCTCCCTTTGCATGTGCCATCTGCGTCGATCTTGTGCAGACCTCGTCCAGGTTGGACCCTCGACTTTGACGATGTCGTCGAGCCATCTCGCGACCGGACGGCCCACTCCTCGCCTGCCATTTCTGTGACATTATTAATGTATGTACCACATTCGTCCCCAGCCCCGACGGCGTGGTGACAGAGTTGGACTGCGTGTGGTTGCTGTATTGCCGCAACCTGCTCGCCACAGCCAAACTCAACGCGCCCTTCGCTACCATGGCCAGGATTAATGGGTGAGTTATGTGAAAGCTATATTTTATGTCAAATTTGATGTCTTCTTCTTCTTATCGAATGAGAGTGGCCAACTCTGGTGCCGAGAGTTTATCAAGCCGCCCTAAGGGCCTCTGACATGGCTTAACAACTGCTGTACTAGACAAACAGCCGGTACCTACAATTTAACGTGTCATCTGACCCACGGAAGCGCCCAAAATGCAATGCCACTTTTCGGTCACCCATCCGCGTACCTACTGACCGCGTAGACCTTTGCTCGACTTTGGTAATCACACGAATTCCTCCACTAGCTGAGCTACGGACGCTTCTCTAACATTGAACAAAATGGAAAGCGTTTTTACTTGGTGTAACGCCACTTGAATTATGTTTTTTTTTGTTTTCCACAGAATGGCGTTAAGGATGCTGACAGGTGAGCTGTCAGCGGAGCGAGCGCTGGACACTATGCTGTATGAAGCGCTGAGCGGCTGGACTGACCTCCGCTGCAACGACATGTTTCCTAAGTACGCTTACTCAGTAACACGACTGTATTTTCATACAAACTTTTGTATGTAAGATTAGAAAAAAAAAGAGGAATAATATCTAGCTTCTTTTTATTAACCTACTAGCTGACCCGGCGAACTCTGTTCCACCTTAGAGGCAATAAATAAGCAGATTTTGGATTTTATTTAATTATTAATTTATTATTAATTCGATTTCATTTATTGTATTTACATATGACATGTGTGTATATAATTTGCTAAATGTCTGTAAATCTGTCTCAATAAATGTTTTTCTATTTCTTTTTCATTCTTTTTTGAACACACTCGTTTATTATATATTAACTTTAATATCTTATTTATTTACAGATGTAGTAAAGTGAACGCAGCATCCATCGTGCTGGAATCCATTTTACAACCGCTAAAGAAGACACAATCGACCAATAGAGGGCGGTAATTTTATTAACTTATCAAAATTTAAGTTAGTGCTGTATCCCGTAGTTTCATACAAAACTGTTGTATCTTCTTCTTCTTCTTATCGAATGAGAGTGGCCAAAACTGATGTCGAGAGTTTATCGAGCCGCCCTAGAGGCCCCGGACATGATGTACTAAACAAGCAGGCGGGATATATGATGCTGATGATATCTGTTGTTGTAAAATTCAGAAACTAAGAATTATTGAGTGTGGAATTAAATTACCTCTTATTTGTAAAGACACGAACAGTTTTGATTCTGATAATATGAGATATAATGCTATTCATCTAATTTCTTTTTGCCTTTTATGTATTAAATCATTCAGTTTGTATAAAAAAAACCGCTCAGGACATTTCATTTTAAAAATAATTCTTATTTGAAATGACATGGATGGACGTTATTTTTTTGCTGTTTGCTAACATTTTATTAGTGAAACCAGTTTTTGCTAACAATATATTTAAAATGTTATTTTAGTAAGACAATACTTACTTAAATCACATTTTGACCCGTGAATGTATTTACTTCTTACTTAGATTTATGTTTATTATGTAAGTTAGATTAGTTTCTTTTATTATGTAACATATAAGTACAAACACAAATGTTTTTGTTATACGTAAGTAATTTAATTTCTATCCATCTTATTACAAAACGTGGTTTAAATATTAGTCTAGAACTATGAAAATAAAAAGTCAGTTCTATTTAATTCTAATCTTGGTTGTGGCCTCTGCGGTATGGCCGCAATTTTGCCATTGTCGCGTGATGTGTTGAAGACAAACGCTGAATGGATTGGCCGGTGTAAAAATAAAGTTGTGTGCTTTTTTTTTGTTTTAAGAGTATTTTATTATTCCCACACGTATATCTGAAATCAAAGTCGGTTCTTGTTGTTCAAACATCACGTACAAACAATCTAAATGTCAACTTCAAATTGGAACGTTGATTTATCATTGGTAACATTTTGATTATAATGACAGTAGACAGACAAATTTCGAACAACAAAAACGGACTTGGTATTTTCAAAGTCCTGGACTAATAGTTAAACCACGTTTTGTAATAAGGCCCTATGAGTACATTATTGTTACAGTTTTACTAATCTTGCTCAAATCAAGTATCTATGTAATAAATAATAAGAAAAGAGGCTGCTTAGTGCATTATGTACTTACTCAAATATTTATGTATTTTAGAAAATATGGTTCGACTAGAGTTAGAATATCTCAGATAGACTGATAATTGAATTAAATGTTTTTAAAATTATTCATCGACGTGTTTATTCATCGTCCCTACTTACAGCTACAAAGTCAATTATTTTATTTATTTATTTATTTATTGTTTTAACTCCTTACAAATGTCGTGTCTAAAATGCTTACTCATTTCATCCCTCTCTTCTTCCACCACTCGCACACCAAATTTAATCGTGATTGATTGCGATGGGGGAAACAGCCAATGTACATGGCGGCTGGTTATTCCTTACTTATTACGAGTATTTTACGCGTGAGTTCGGTAAATTTATCAATCAGCGAAAATGTCGGCGTAAAATAATACAATTTATCTCACGTTTAGAATCTTACGAAGACGGATCTTGTCATTTTTCGGTGACATATTATATATGAGCAACTGTTTAAGCATTGATCAATCATATCCGTAAGGCAGTAAGTGCTAATTTTGTGTCAAAACTATAATTGGTACTATCCGACTATCTTCAAAGCGAGAGTGAATCGCTTCTTATCGGGTAGGCACGCTTCATCTTAGACCATAGCTTTGCTTACCATCAGGGAAACTATGGCCGAATGCAAACTCGTACTAGTAAAAAAAATGGGGATTATAAAAAAATATTACTTACTAACAATTTATTTAACGAATCAACAGAGCTATAATTCATCGTGATATTTGATATAATAGATAGAATAAGGCAGTAAGACTTGCTACTTTTTGCCTATTACAAAGCGAGCAAAGCCACGAGTATCTACTAGTAAAAAAAAACACATTTTACTTGACAAAACTCTCTTGCTCATAAGCGTACTTGTTCATATATTCCATTATATTGACCACAAGTTTCTTCGACATGTACAATTTTCTCAACATCTTCTGCAGTCTCTGGCTTTCCCAGTTCCCTTGGATATACATTTTTTCTTTTAACTTCGTTAAAGACGCATCCATAGTTTCCAAATTGGCTATAATATAACCTATTTTGTAAAGCGCGTTCTCTGAAAACTTGCCTCTGATGTAAGTTATCGGATTTATAATAACTTTTATCTCCTTATATACCTGGTCGATATAATTTATTAATTCGTCTCTGCTTTCAAAGTTTCTTCTACCATTTAGTAATGCTTCTAGTATATTTGTATCATTATTAGTATATTCTGTAGTATTAGAATTATTTAGTTTTACTTCTGTGTCTGTAAAATCTGCAGTTTCGTTTTTGATTACAATATCAGGTATATCTTTTTCATTCTTATAGCTATTTATATGTTCAGTTGGTTTGTTAGATGTATCATTATTTGTATCAGTTGATGTGATATAATTATTAGTGCTATTATCTGTATTATTGTTATTTTCTGTAAAATCACTATTTTCATCTACGACATAAGTACGTGGTTGTACAGTAAAATCACTGTTTGATATGTTTACATCTCGTTTAATTTTAATTGCTTCTTTTGCGTCATTCTTTTTAGCAATTTCAGAATCTGATAAAATACTTGATATAACATGTTCTGTAGTGCTCAAAACATCAACGCCTTGTCTAGAGACGTTAATGTTTGAAGAATCATAAGTTTGATTTGTGTTCACGTTTTCAAGATTCTCATCTATACCTCTTTTAGTTCTTAATAGATCTGGCTCAACAGGATGTGTATTATTATCTTTTGACGGAAGGAATTTCTTCGTCACAGTATCGTTTAGAGGAAGTTTAATCAACACATATCCTCTATCGTCCCGTGTTTGATATTTCAATGCCGCTAGATTTTTATTCAATTGTGTAATGGATTCAGTTAAATTGGATATCAGTTTTTCTAGTGAATTGTAGGCATATAGATTTAAAGAATCCGGAGCTTCTCTGTGATAATCTTTTTTTTCTATCGTCACAGGCGCAGGAGTCGTTTCAGTGTGCACCAAACTTCTCAACACTTTAAGGACAGATCTTTTAATACGTTTTGGTTCTTCCTCTTTTACTGGTTCCTCAAATATAGGTACTTCATAAACACTTTTGGCTCCGTCTTGATCTGTATTGATATTTGTATTTATAACTTCTCCATCATATAATTGTTCTTTAATTACAACACTTTCGTCACGTCTAGACATTTCTTGGTCATTAAAAGCACTACGAGTTCGATCCAGTATGGGTTTATCATCATCAAACAATAAGTCGTCTTCTTTTAACGTATCCTCATCTTCTGTAATGACTAAATCTGGTATTTCTTTCGTAACAATATTGATAGGACCTTCTTGTGCTATAGTTTCTTCTACTTCCGTTTCGTTTTCATATTTACTTCTTTCTCGATTTAGAATAGCGTCTAATTCGTCGTATTCGTTGATGCGATCTAGCAACGCTTTGTTGCTATCTTCATTGTGAATTATGGAAAGTAGGTCGGTATATTTGATGTCTCCGAATTTCTTTTCTACGCTCTTGATGGGTTTATCTTCAGATCTGTAATAGTTGAAATAGTCGTCAGGGGCTCGAGCCAGTAAGTCGTATGATACGCCATTTTGTAAAGTTACTGCTGAAACAGAATATTTATGTGTTAAAATACAAGTTGCATACTGTTTTCTTTGTTGTTTTGTTTTTGGGTCAGTTTTTATTACAACTCGCCCTGCGGCTTTATCTTCGTTAATACGGGTTCTTTTTGAATTTTCTTCTTATCGAATTTCAGTCTCAAGCGTTTTTTTTTCTACTCATTAAAACACAACAGTTTATAATTCAGCATTGTAGGTAGGTACTGTTAAATGAGAAAAGTAGGTAATTAAAAAAATAATTGAACAATTTAGTCACGTGATGGTAAAAAAAAATTAGACATTAATTTTCCACCACCTGACTAAAGAGCTTAATTACAATTTTAGATAGTTTTTTTTTAATAATAACCTACAAGTTTATTTCTAGTTATAATTATTCAAATGCACAGCCACGCAACAAAGACAAATTTATAATTAAATAAAATTTTAAAATATAATAATATAAAATCATATACTTACCAAATAATATCACTAAAAATATCATTATTCTCTATGGCGTATCATAAATGGTTGCATACGCTTGTATGGTTTGACGAGATCCTGCAGCAGTGTGACCGAGACGAATGGCACATTTGCAAAGAACAAGATTAGTGTTGATTTCAATTATTAGAACCATGTAATATAGTATGACACGTAGAACGTAGTTATACTGGGTTAGTGGTAACCCCTACTTGTCTGCTTGAGTCTGGATTATACATTTTTTTTAACTGGTTTGCACTTGGCCATAGCTTGCCTGATGGTAAGCAGATGGAAGGAGGTACATGTAGCGCCCCGCAGAGTTGCAAACTCGTGTTAATCCAAAGTAGTTTATACTATTACAAGTTCTAATCCTAATTGCAAATGGCATTTGCAATGATAACAGACATACACACACGCACAAACATTCGAATTTATTAATATTAGTGGAAAATTGGCCCTCGATAAGCAAATTGTCGCGACGAAACCGATATGTTTGAGAACATATCTTGTCAGGATAAAGATAAAAGAAGTTTATGGAACCATTCCATCATCGTCAATCAAGACATATCACAAGAGAACTATCGTTAATGTTATGTGTGTAAACCGTTCTAGATTACAATTTGAATGTATAAAATCCTTATGTACCCACTTGAACTTGAACTCTGAGGGGGAGTCCCGACCCTCAGTACTGAGTAATACGAAGAAGAAAGACTAGTAACTCAGAGTGACAAACACCAAGTTTTAAGATCAGCCCTCTTATACAAGAGGCGTATTTCAGTGAGCGTACTGTCGCTCTCTTATGGAACAGAAAAAGAAATGTACCTATGACATAATATTTCCCCCGCGGAGCGGAACGATGTCACTTCCATACATTGGTCTTTCTATTCCATAAGCGAGCGTCAGTATGCTCACTGAGATAATAAATGTAGTTGAAAAGCCTTTTGCGGCTTTCTTATACATATATTGAGTTTATTCCGCAAGATTACCAAAAATAATAATACCAATATTGAAAAAAAAAACCACATAAGTTATCCGTACCACTGTACATTGATTTCAACGTCATTTAATTCCCCTTTAGTTCTGGACATAAGCCTCTATCAAGGTAACTCAGATGACCACGGCGACCTCATCAATACGACGTAGGTGAAATTATAACACGGAGATAACAACTTTCAATTGTATTAATAATTTTATTACAAATATCTACACATATCTATACTAATATTATAAAGCTGAAGAGTTTGTTTGTTTGAACGCGCTAATCTCAGGAACTACTGGTGCGAATTGAAAAAATATTTTGTGTTGGATAGACCATTTATCGAGGAAGGCTTTAGGCTATATAACATCACGCTGCAACTAATAGCAGCGAAGACACAATGGAAAATGTGGAAAAAACGGGGAAAATTATTCATCTTTGAGGGCTTCCGTTGCGTGCGCTGCGAAAACGGTTCAAGTCGTGCAGGGTGTCGGTGTAGGTTGTTTGCAAAAAAAAATATGATGCCCAAAATAACTATTCCACGCGGACGAAGTCGCGGGCACAGCTAGTAATATAATAGAGCTGAAGCGGGTCAAAAATCTGAACATAGAAGATATTAGAAAAAAAAGGTTGGGTTTACTTTAAATCCATAACAGAACATGTTTCAGCAGTTTTTATATTTTTGGTCTGTTTATCTGTGTGTCCTTTTATTTAAACGCAAAAACGGATCATCCTGATTGTTGGTACGCAGGTAGTATACGGTCTTAAGTGTCATAGGCTACTTTTTATCACAAAATAATGCGAGCGAAGCCGCGGGCGTGCACTAGTACAAAAATAAATGTTAGGAGTTATCTGATATTCCGGCCGGTGTCCGTTTTATCGTGTAGGTATAATACGTATTTTTTTCGTCGATGGCGTATGTAGTTGTATGAGCGACTTCACACACACTGGCACAGTATTCTGTATACAGTAACAAATATCGTACCGTAAACAAATTACGTTCCGTTTTGTCATTGAAAACTGGGCGACGGAACGGTAAAAATATACGGATACGTAGACTTTTAACGGATAGATACTGTGTGCGTGGCGGGCGGTGTGTGCGGGGTGTACTTTATACGTTATACGGTGCCTATGTGTGAACAGAGCATAAATGTATGACGTATCCGTTAAAAACGTACCAGTAAAACGGACTCCCATGTGTGAACGGGCCCTTAGCATTATAATATCAAACTTGACAGTTACTATCGACGTTTTATAAAACTCCCAGAGATAAGAAATATTGACAAATAAGACTAATATTATTAAGACTGGGTATCAGATTATTTCAGGGACAACTCATTAAAAAAAATGTTAGGCCACCATAAACACTCTCATAACCTAAATCGTCCTAATCAAAAGTGAAATTGATCACTTAATAAAAATATATTTAAGATTTAAAATCGTTTAATCACTTATACTTAGTTTTACATTTACTGCAAATATAGTTTGAAGCACAGCAAAAACAATTAAATACATACTAGTCATCTAATACTTATGTACTTAAACAATTAATAACCTCTTTTTTTAGAAATCGGTTAAAATAGAGGAAAATTAATTAATATTTTTAATTTAAACAATATTATAATGAAAGCTACTGCATAAAAATAATTTAATTAATACATAAATAAGTATGTTAAATACCCAAAAAAGAAAATAATAATCGAAATCTGTTCAGCCTTACAAATATATATATTAGCTGCTATTTAATAAGAGATCCATTAATCAGACACATTTGGAAAGTTCCATCGAAATTGGTCGAGCCTCTTTTTAAGGGCAAGACAGTATACATAAGTAAGGTGTATACATATCTGAGAGCGTTCCTACTCAAAATTAATTAATTTAACTCGACGAATAAAAGAGGAAAATGTATGTCAATAGATCTTCTCCTTTATTTCTTATATTTCATAAAAAAAACTTTAACCTTGAATTCAAATTATTTATTTAATTCGACGAAAAAAAGAGAGTTAAATTTAATTCAATAGATGCTCTTTTATTTTTCATAAAAACGCTTTTTGTTAAAAAAACCTTTACCCCCGATTCAAATGTCTCTTTTTGACGCCAAAAATATGAAAAAGACGACAAATTTTTTGAAACACTAAATTTCATTAACATAAGAATTGGGATGTCAGTTTGATTTTTTTAAACACATACAATAACTATATTATTATATAACATAACTTATAAAACTTTAATGCCTTAGTATACACAAACTACTTTAATATAATATATTTAATTATATGTATGCCACAAATTATATTAAAAAGCTATTTCCTGGCTGTTTAATCTCGAAAAGACCATTTTTTATAAGAAATATATATTTTTTCCATTTACACGGCAAGATACTTATAACTAACTTATAACCTTTTTAAGGGTGGCTTAAGCAAGTCAAAAATAAATAAAATTTGTCCTTAAATTTTTGAAAATCAGCAAATATAAATGTTTGGTTCACATCGAGCTAGGATTATACAGAGTCACAAACGCTCGAAAAAAATGTGCGAGCCAAAACTCTGCCCACGCTACTCGTTGAGCAGACTTGTCTTGTGGATTACCTATCTCGTTTGCACGTTCTTACAATATGTAAGAGCCACAGAACAACGATCGGGCCACATCGCCCCCGCGCGCGCCCCCCCATAGAAGCGAAATGACTAATAATACGTGGTTCTCGTTTGGACCAGTAAACATGCCAACCTAACCTACGACAGCGCTTGACAGTCTGTTGTCAAACATAGTCCGAGCGAGAGAGAGTTTTCGGTCGTTTTACTCGGTTTTACAGCATGATAAACTATTAAATATGTCCTGGTGTCAAGTTAAAAATTGCAAGAACAAGTTCCAGTGTTACCGGCGTGAAATACCATCGGTAAGTAGTAAAATTTCGTAATTTTAATAAATAAAACTTTTGACATTTTGAATGGCATTAACACATTCGTTGTCTTGACGACGCTACTTCTCGATAGCAAAGTAATGTGTAAATGGAACCTAGCAAATTATCGATAATCGATATAATGTATATGATGTTTCTGGATTTGTATGGAAATGTTTCTGGATTACGGTTTTTATTTAACACATACCTACTTAATTTACAGATTTCCAAAAAATCCAGTGTTAAAAAATAAATGGATATTGGCGACCGGTAGATACAACTGGTTTCCTCATAAAAATGCCAGAATATGCTCCAGTCATTTTGAAGATGATTTGATAATTAAATAAAATAGATAAAAATAAATTTGCTATAGAGATAGTTTCAGTCCCCGGTAAGGACATAGGATAGTTTTTATCGCACGGGATAAAAAAGTTTTTACAACGGATAACACCGCGGGCCATAGCTAGTTAACGTACTTAAATAATATAGTTATACTAAAGACATATATTTCCATCTTCGAAGTAAATGTGTAAATAATCGATAAAAAATATCGACATTGCACAGCCGATGAAGTTGAAGCGTACTGTGTACATGAACATCTCGTGCGTCGTAGTGTGCGTGCCGAAAGTGTGTTAGTTTTAGTAAATGGTGACACCTGTTTTGTATCGAATAAAGAAAGAATTCGCCTCTAGTCACAGGGCGACAAGCATGGACTTCAAAGCTCTGTGTGTAAGAGCGAAAGAGACAAGCAGTGTTTTGTTTGCGCTCGCTGACGATGTTAGCGTTCGGACACTTTCCTGCGCTTTTTAGTTTGAGGTTGTGTCTCTGTATAATCCTAGCTCAATGTTGCTTCTCCATACATTTTATTACTTGAAGCGAGTGTGGCTCAGCGGTTCCAGTGTCTGCTTTTTATCCAGACGCACCCTGGTTCGAATCCGGCCCTACACCAATGACTAGTGTTTACAAGTTATGTGTGGATATGCACTCACTTTACGGTGAAGAAAAACATCGTGGGGAAACCGACATGTTTGAGCAGCACAGTATCCGAGGACATGTGTCTTCCGTGGAAGCAGCTGGGCGCCCACCACGATGTATCTGTGCAAGAGAACTCCCCTAACGAACTAATTCTGGGGGGAGTCTTAAAATTTAAATATAGCTCTTTAAAAAAACGTTCGCTCGTTCAATACATTACAGTACATACATGAAAAAAGAATCAAATTCAACACTTTTCGTCAATCTTTTTGACTTTCAAAGTGTCGCATGAAATTCATTCGTCCTACAGAAAACAAAATGATGTAACTGTTATCAATTATATTAGTAAAAACTCTGATCGAAAATGGTCTCAGGTCTGAAAGAACGTGTAAATTTTGAGCTAAATTAGCCGATAGTTTGACCGAAAGCACCCAAAAGTTTGACCGGCCAAGGTATCGTCGTCTAAAGGTCTGAACGATATTTTTTTATTTTACATGAGATAGGCTCATGCTTGACTACAACTCGCCTGATGTTAAGCTACGTTGTAATCTACGATCTAGCTCGCTTGCCTAGAAGAAACTGGTAATTAAAATTCATGTAAAATATCAGTTACAGACACATATGTACACATTTAGATATATTTCTTCTGCTAATATTATAAATTACCAATCATACACTTTATTTTTATGTATAAAAAAATACCTAACATCAAATAATTTAAAAAGGAATCGAAAAACATTCAGATAAGTTTCTCCCTTACTAATATTAATACATATTATATATATATATATATATATGTATGTATTTGTTAAATTATTTTATTCCGAATATAAATTTAAAGCATCTATATAATTTCAGATGTTGTATCTACAATCCGGTCAGACAACATTCCCCGAATCAATCTAAAACTGGTTTGACTAAAAGTACCTAAAATTTCATTCACTTTAATTTTAATTAGACACTAAACACATACCTTCCTTACTAATCATAATCATCATCAACATAATCATCAGATACCTTCTTCTTTTACTAATTTTAATATCTCTTTAATCTACATAAAACACTGTCTTAGGATCGACGCAGACGACATACATTGGGAGGCCTATACCCAGCAAAGGTCCCGAGGGCTACGGATGATGATGAATCCTAATCATCTAAACATCTTTTTTAATCTACATAAATACACTGTCATAGGGACATACTATGGGAGGCCTATACCCAGCAGAGATCCCAAGGGCAGCAGCTGAAAATGATAAATGAAAAACATCTTTTTTTAATTTACAGAACCACTTTTTTACCTAGACTCAGGCCTCACCACATTTCCACAATCATCATACACGGGTCCACATCTCACCTCACAGCCGGGCCTGGCACACTTAAACTGCATCGCTCCCTGTTCACTCACTCTGGTTCCCGTAAAGTCGACCAGTCGCAAATGTGGCGCCGCGGTGATGAGATGATCTAGACTACTGTCAGTGATGTTGGTGAACCCTCTGACCGACAATATCCGGAGGTTCGACCGGTCGGGTCGCGCGCCCATGTCCGGGGCGGGGACGATGCCGCGAGGTCCGAATTGGACGTAGTTTATATTTTCGCCGTCGGCGCGACCGAAACGTCTGATCGCCGAGTCCGTTACTAGGCTGCTGTATCTGTGAACAAAAGAAATTTATTAAATTTAATCAATCTTCTGTTAGATGTCACTACCAGATAGATATTACTTCTACTGGGGTACATATGACTAGAGAAACTTTAAGAAGTAAAACTTGCATCCCCTATTTCCCCCCTTTAAAAGTGGCATTTCAAAAAATCCTTGCTTAGCGGATGCCTACGTCATAACATCTCTAGCTGCATGACAAATTTCAGCCCAATCCGTCCAGAGGTTTGGACTGTGCGTTGATAGATCACTATGTCAGTCAGTGACCTTTAACTTTTATATACTTAGTTTCTATCTTTTAAAAACGACTGATATACCTATTTAAAAAAAATGTGTAGCTTAAAGAGAAAACAGATTTGTTTCTCTGTTGACCTGCTTGTTCCACTTTTACGGTACAACGAATGCACGGATGTTCGTGATTTTTTATAGGAGGATAGTATATTTAGATTCCAATAGTGACATAATCTTTGGTATGTTAGTGTCTCTTCTTGCTTTAACGAAGCAACAGTTCAACTTTTAGTGGTAGTTGGAGTGATATAGGCAACTTTTTAACAGACTTCAAACAAAGGAGGTCATATAGTCTTCTGAAAGTTTTTTTTGTTTTGGCACCGACAACAAATATTACGGATTTCTATAAGAATACTTATAGGATTGTAAGCTTCATGATAGATTCATTACTCCCAACTTTGAATTTTGAAGTGAAGTTACAAGATGAATGAATGAATGAATGAATGAATATGAATACTAACCTGAGATGCGCGGGCGACATATTGGACATTGGATAGTTGGCCGCCACGTTGGCGCGGTACACTGCTTGGTGCTGGCGGCCGACACGCACGTACAAGACGCGGTTCAGCGGCGCCGCGTTCTGGACCTCCTGCGCGGGGAGGACTAGCGGGGGGAGCAGGTTCGGCCTGAAATTAAAATAGATACAAGATAAAGAAATTTTATTGATATTGTAAAGTTGCAAGACACACATGTAATCTAAACTAAATATATAAAACTCAAAGGTGACTTACTGACGGACTGACTGATATAGTGATCTATCAACGCACAGCTCAAACCACTGGACGGATTGGGCTGCAATTTGGAATGAAGGTAATGTTATGACGTAGGCATCCGCTAAGAAAGGATTTTTGGAAATGCCACTTTTAAAGGGGTGAAATAGGGGATGCAAGTTTTACTTCTTAATGCGAGCGATGCCGCGAGCACCCACTAGTATTGAAATATAATCATAGAATATGCTACACAAATTACAATATCTCGTCAAATTTAATTTAGGTAATACATTTTGTAACAATAAATTGAAGTTTTAATAACTAGATAGGAATACAAAGTAATAAGGATTAGGGCAACTTCAATGCCATTTTTAGGACTCTCTTTCTCTTGAGTCGTATTTCCTCATGACTGAGGGTCGTGACTGCCCCGCAGAATTAATGACGGTTTGAAAACTCTCGACACCAGAGTTGGCCACTCTCATTCGATTCAACAATAAATAATACTAACGCAGGTAAGACATGCTCCAGGTTGAGTCGAGCGTGAGGCCCGGGCTCCCCCTCCCGGCTACACTCTACCACCACCGCCGGCTGGTTGTGGCGGAACCGGAGCAACCCGCCCGGCTGGTTGTCCGGTTGCAGGTGGGGGCACAGCTGATACGGACACGCTTCTGGTGGTTGATGGTCCGGGTTGTTGATGGCTGGTTGGTGTGGGTTGTCCGGGTTGTTGTTAGCTGGTTGTTGAGGGTTGTCCGGTTGTTGATTGGAAGGACCTGGAAGTAGTTGTTTGCTTGCCGATTCAATTGAATAAAATAAAATAACACAACCTGATGAAATTTTAAGCGTATCCGTGATTAGAGACAGTCTAAGATGCGATATGCGATAAGTCTAAGATGACACGTTAAATTGTAGGTCCCGGCTGTTTATCATAGTACGGCAGTCGTTAAGCCATGCCAGAGGCCCTTAGGGCGGCTTGATAAACTCTCGACACTCTCATTCGATAAAAAGAAGAAGATCATAATTATCATAACATAGAATATACCAATCGAATTTATTGCCCGTCATTTTAACGAATCAGGCTAAAAACACAAAAAAACGTAAAAAATCTTGTTTTTTTTTTACCTGATCCAGATTCCCTCGAGGTGGAAGCCACGGCACCAGCATCCCCACTATCACTCTGTTTCTTATATCTCAGCACTTCGTACCGTCTCCTGATATTGTCAATCATTTGACACGTCAAATTCTTTCTCGCTTCCTTGCTGATATTATCTTTGGGCTTCTCGGGGTTTTTGGTCCAGTTATTGCTTTTGACTCTTAGTTTATATCTTCTCGGGCGTCTAATTCCGTCTATATCATCATCATCATCATCCTCGTCGCAATTGCTGCTTGTATCTGAGCATATTATGTCGTTGCAGTTTGGATCTCTGTAGTCTAATTTCTCTGTATCGTTCGGTTTTTCAAATTTTGGTTTCTTGGCTTGTGGACCGTCATCTGATTCAAAACTGCTGTCTGGATTTGAATCGTCATCTTTTTTACTAGATTCTGCTTTTGGACTATTTGAACCAACATTGTTACTATAATTAGATAGCAGTCTCTTTTTGAATTCGCTGATGGACTCTTTGAATATGTTTACTTGTTGTGTTTCTGATCTTTTTATGGTTTTTGAAGCTTCATTTTTAGTTGCTTTTTTATATGTTTTGCTGGGTTCAGCTTCATTCGTATCATCATTGCTTGGATCGGAAGATTTGGAAGTATTCGCTTCCGATTGCGAAGAAGTGACTTCCGACTCATCTTTGGAAGAACTAGCTTCTATTTTGGAATAAGTGACTTGTACTTCGGAATTGGGGGCATTCCGACTAACTCTGACAGTCATCCCTGATGTAGAAGGTACATTTCTTGTCAAATCTACTTCGATCGCAACCACGTCATTGTTGTTATTATTGTTTGCACTTTGAGAAGTGGTTCTACGATTTTTGAACAAATCCACTTCTATTATAGTTGACGATCCATTACTGCAAGCCATCCTTATCGCTGAAAATGAGTCTATCTTAGTTGGATCAATCTGTTGATACGTAGAACAACTAGATTGGTTTATTCCACTGGCTTCGCTTTTGGAACAACCGGCTTGATTTCTGGAACAACTCGCTTCCGCTCCATCGCAATTGTTTTCGTCGACTTTTTGCCGTTTCATTGCAACTTCCTTGTCTTTTACATCTACATCTTCTTTAGTTTCTCCATTGTTTGACTCTTCATACTTGCGTTTACTGCTTTCATCTTTCTTATCACTGTCAATATTACTTTCATCTTGTTCTTTCTCTTGTTTTGTGTCAGTGTCTTCCACATTTTGACTATTGGCTTCATTTTGACGACTACATTCTCCATTACGACTGCTACCTTCTCCATTTTGACTTCCACCTTCCCCATTACGACTACTCCCTTCTCCATCACGTCTATTCTCCCCATTTCTATCATCCTGTTCATTCCGACTGCCCTCTTCGTTACTACAACGTGCCATGTTCTCTCTCATAGTAGGCATGTAGGGGCACAGTCTATCTAGATGTGGTATACGCTGGTGACCCATGAAATGAAATATGCAAGGCACTCGCTCCTTTTGTTGGAATACCTTGCATCTGTAAGAGAAAATATATAGATTTTATAACATCATCATCATCATTCCGCTTTATAATATTAAATTAAAAAAATAAACTCTAATAAAGGTTATCATAACCTTTATAAAAAGATATCATAACTTTGTATTTTTTTTAATAAAGTTATAGCGCCCGTAGCTTAGCTAGCGGAGGCAATCGCATGTGATTACCAAAGTTAAGCAAATGTCGACGCTGTCAGTCCTTGGGTGGGTGACAGAAAAGTAGCATTCCATTTTGGGCGCTTCCGCAGGTCGAAAGACACGTTAAATTATAGTTAAATAGGCAGTCGTTAAGCCACATCAGATGCCCTTAGGGCGGTGCCACTCTTATTCGATAAGAAGAAGAAGAATAAAGTCAATCAATAAATTTAAAAAAAATGTACTTACCCCCCCGAGGAGCACTTACGCAGCGGCGCCGGGTGCGCCTCGTCTTTAATCCATTGTTCCGTCGCATACTTGCTGCTGTAGTATTCTGGCTCCTATAAACACATACATTTTAACTTATTTATTTATTAATATTATAATAAACCAGCTTTTGCCCGCGGCTTCGGCAATTCGGCAATCTAAATATACAAAATTCAAAGGAGACTGATGTCTCAGTGACATCTGATATGATCTATCAACGCACAGGCCAAACCTCTGGACGGATCGGACTTGAAATTTAGCATGCAGGTAGATGTTATGACGTAGGCATCCGCTAAGAAAGGATTTTTGGAAATGCCACTTTTAAAGGGGTGAAATAGGGGATGCAAATTTTACTTCTTGATGTGAGCGAAGCCGCGAGCACCCACTAAGTTCACTTATAGACGTACGTTATTGCAATTTGAACCTTTTACCTTCTCCTCCCAAAGTAGTAAATTCGGCGAACACAGAAACTAATTATCATACAAAAAGACGTACCTCAATTGGGATTCGAAGCCCCGACCCATGCCACGACATTCCATTACTTACACCAACACTCCATTACTTCCTTTAGTATAATCATCGACATTCACATTTATACTATTGTTATTGCAATTTGAACCTTACCTCCTCCTCCCAAGGCAGTAATTCGGCAAACACAGGCAATTCTGTATCAGTCTTAGAGTTGCTCGCTGGAGATAGATACAGTTCCTCTAAAGTGGGCACCCATCCGAAGGCGGACACCTCCGAATCACCCACTGGTGACCCGCTGAAGTCTAGTACCTGGAAAAAATTTAAGGTATTTTTAGGTCTGATGCTCGTTACTGAGGGGGTTAACAACTACTCCTCGTTATTAAAAGGGGGGTTTCTCAACTATTGTTCATAGGGAGTTTCTTAACTATTCTTCATTGTTGGTGGGGGTCTTTTTACTCCTCACTACTCAATTCAATTTCAATTTCAAAATTTCTTTATTATTATAAGATTCAACTTAAGTAACATTGTCAGTGTACATATATCCTAACAGTTACAACAAAATATAAATTGCTTTTTTTAACACTATGGTCATACAAAACTTTTATCATAAATTTTAACGTACAATAATCATAGCTTCGTTAACGTATATACTATTAAAATCGTGCAATCTTTATGTTTGCTTTGATTACAGCTAAACATTTTTAACAAATACAATTTGCGGGTAGAAAAACATTTACTTCAATAACTATGAATGTGACTCGGTCGAGTCATGCTGTGACGTAGGCGTAGGCAGCAAGAGCCGGTAGAACGCTGCGTGGTTACATGCATAAGCGAGCGCGTGCCGCAGCAGCAGCACTCCTCACTACTAAGGGTCCTAAAAAAGCTAGTGTGGCTCAGCGGTTCCAGTGTCTGCTTTTCATCCAGACGCACCCGGGTTCGAATCCGGCCCTACACCAATGATTTGTATTTTCAAGTTTTGTAATGATTTGTACTCACTTAGCGGTGAAGGAAAACATCGTGAGAAAACCGACATATTAGAGGACCACAATATCCGAGAACATGTGTCTTCCGTGGAAGGAGCTGGGCGCCCACCACTATGTATCAGCCGAAGAGAACTCCCCTAACGAATTAATTCTGCGAGGGAGTTTCGACCCTCATGTCATGAGGAGTCATGAGGAAATACGGCTCACAGAGTCTGAGGGTCCTTAGTAGTCCACTTTAATTAGTGTGCCCACCACTCCTCGTTACTAAGAATGGTTCCAACTTCTAATTACTGGGGAAGGTACCAACTGTGTACAACTGACCTATTACTTTTCATTACTGAGGGAATACCAACTACTCCTCATTAATGGGAGTTCCAACACCTCAATACCGAAGAGGTTCAACTACTCCTCATTACTGAGGGTTACGAACCCTCATTACTGAGTGTTCCAACTCCTCATCACCGAGTGCACAGTACCTGGAGCCGCTTGAACCCGTAACGCGCGGCTAGCGAGGCGTACGCGGTGAACTCGCCCAGCTTGGGGCAGCGCTGCATGGCGAGCCGAGCCAGCCGCGGCAGCTTGCTCAGCGCCAGCATGCAGGAGGGCTCTACCCAGCCGCACTGGGACACGTCTAGCTCCTGGATAGGAAGACAAAATATAGAGAATAAACAGATAAACATTTTCCGCCTTATTACAAAACGCGTTTTTTTTTACATTGACTAAAACTTGCCTGATGTTAAGCAACGTTATAATCTATGATCTAGCGCGCTTGCCAAGTAGAAACCGGTTTACTCTCGACTTAAAGACCGACCAATTGTAATTTAAGGGGAATAGAGATTCGGGTTTAAATATTAGTCCAGGACTTTGAAAATAAAAAGTCGGTTCTTGTTGCTCAAACATCACATACAAACAATCAAATGTGAACTTTAAATTGGGACGTTGATTTATCATTGGTTACATTTTGACAGTTACATTACTCGTATGACAGTAGACAGACAAATTTCCAAGAACTAAAACGGACTTGGTCTAGACTAATATTTAAACCACGTTTGGTAATAAGGCCCTAAGTATCTCCAAACATTTTTTTTATATATATTTTCAATGTTCATTCCTTCGACCCTATTCAGCTTTATTATATGTATAGATAAAGATTAGTCTAGAACATTGAAAATAATAGTAAAAAAACACGTTTTGGAATAAGACAGATAGTGACTAACCTCAAAACAGACAAGATAATCAATAATTTTTAATTTCAAGTTTTAGACTAATATTTAACGCTTTGCCTGCTCATAGCGCGTCTTTTCATTATCGGAGAATTAACGACATGCCCGGACGCAAATTCTTGCGTCCGGGCGTTTTCAATACGCTTCGTAACTTGAAATTCTAACATAATTATGACCTTGACACATTTTTCAAGGTACCAGAGATGTGATATGTAAAATAATTATAGTGATATCTAATAGACTGACATGTAAATGGCTTAAATGTATGACTTGTAATAATGGAATTATCAATAAATTTATTGTATTGTATATATAGACATAATACAAAATAAGAGGGTAGCGAATGCTTTAAACTTAAACCGTGTTCTGGAATAAGACAGATAGTGACTAACCTCTAGACAGACAAGATGATCATATATCTTATCCAGGAAGTGTTCCTCCGAATGCAGACACCGGCTCCCGCGCAGGGACAACTTGACGAGCGTTTTGGGAAATAGACTTATTCGCGTCTGAAAAAAATATATATTCAGATTAGTTTCGTGTTTTTTTAACCGACTTCATTAATAAAAAAAAAAATTAAAATTAAAATTCATTTATTTTGGGTTACTGAGACCCATATCGGATGTATATTTTTTTTTTATTTAAATATTTTTGATGTATGTAACTCCATTGTGCTAGAAATTATAGTCACAAACGCTTGAAAAAATGTCCGAGCCAAAACTCTGCCCACGCTACTCGTTGAGCAGACTTTTGGATTACCTATCTCTTTTGCACGTTCTTAAAATATGTAAGAGCGAAAGAGACAAGCATTTTGCTTGCGCTCGCTGACGATGTTAGCGTTCGGACACTTTCCTGCGCTTGTTAGTTTGAGATTGTGTCTCTGTATAATCATAGCTCGATGTGTAACTCATAAAAAATAAGTTATATTTCAAATTAAAAAAATAATGTGGACTATCTACATTCTACTATGAAATGAAGTCAGCTTATTATTAAATCTGATAGTAATATGGCAGCCACTTGATCACGCCCACTTACCATTTCAACTCTAGTATAGCTGTCACTTTTTTTCCATGGGTAGAACTAATATTCTCGTTTTAATAAGTCGGTCAAAATGACAAGTTTACTCACCACTCTGCCATCAATGAGTACATCTTCAAGAGTTAATTCAGTGAGGCTCAGGCATAGTTGTGTGATATGAAATAACGCTGCATACGATAGTGTCACCTGAAACATACAAATTATAATTACCATCATTACATAGCTTAGTTAAGGCTAGGTAAGCGATGTATAGGAAGACCTGTGCAACGGTGGCTGGATGATATTAGAAAGTTACAAGGAAACATCTGGGCAAGAACAGCGCAAGACAGGGAGTATTGGTGTAAGAGGGAGGAGGCCTATACCCTGCAGTGGGACTCAGTAGGCTGATGATGATGATGACATAGATTAGTTTAGGGCAAGTTTCTAATAATATGTACCTACCTAATATTTCACTGTATTCTCAATCTAAATTATAAAATACTAGCGGACCCGACAGACTTCGTCCTGTCTGTAGACTCTTTTACTCTTTAGTTAGTTAGAAAACGTTTGTATGGGAAAAAGAAATGTGCGGTTTTTAGGGATTTCCGGCATTTTTTCGATTTTTTCTCGCCGTAAAAACCATCCTTGAACTTCAAAGAATATTTAAAAAAAAGAATTGGCAAAATCGGTCCAGGCTTTGTTGAGTTATGCGCTTGCCAACATATTTTGCGATTCATTTTTATATATAAGATGATAATGTTAAATGGAGTCTTCAGTATACTCGTACTAACTATTATTTTACAAATATGTTAAAAAAATTAAACATGCATGGATGTAAAAAGTTAATTTAAGGAGTGATATAAAATAAAGGTTTTTATTTTATTTTATTGTATACATAGTATATATGTCGCTTCCCGCGTATGTATGCTTACATCTTTAAAACTACACAACAAAGTTTGATGCTTTTTTTAACGGATAGAGGAATTCAAGAAGTAGGTTTATATGTATAACTAGCTGGTGCCCGCGACTTCGTCCGCGTAGAATAGTTATTACCATAAAAACGGTTCTAGTGAGTTAACCTTAAAAGATAGACATACCTAGTCAGGTCATAAATTCTGTCACATGTTTAATATAAAATAATTGAAACAACTTTATTCTTTATGTAACCATTTATATACCAAAATGAACTTAACAAAACATAGATTCTTATGACAATAAAGTTTATTCAAAACGACCTCCGTGATTTTGAATACAGGCCTTCAATCTGCGCGGCCAGTCGTCTATCGCTGCACGAACGTGGACCATGTCAATATCGGCGGCTGCCTTAATCAAGGATGTCTTGAGTGACTCCAAATTGGGATGAGGCTTTGAACACGCCTTTTCCTCCAAGTGTTGCCATATCTTGTAATCTAACGGATTCAAATCTGGACTGGAGGAGGGCCAGTCTTCGTGCCGGATGAAGTCGATTTCACGCGCCGCCAGCCAGTCTTGTGTGCTCTTCGCTCTATGAGCTGGCGCCGAATCTTGTTGGAATACCCAGTGCTTGTTATTGAACATGATATGAGAAACAGGTTCCACAAGGTTCGTCAGGACTGTATTTTGATACACAACTGCATTCGTTTTTACACCTTTCTCACAAAAATGTACCTCTGTTAAGCCCCAATAAGAAACTCCCAACCATACCATGAGCGAGGATGGAAAATGACCTCGTTGGACACGCGGAATACGTTTGCTCGCTTCTTCACTACTGTGTGCGTACACCTTATCATTTTGTTTGTTGTAGCTCTCTTCTACGGTAAAAATTTTTTCATCCGAAAAAAGAATTTCCCGTTATTTTTTTCCCGCGTACCGCTTCAACAAAGCGCGGCATCTCTTCAGTGTCAGGTCCATTAGACGAGCATTCAAACGATGTCCTCTTTTTCTTCGATATGCCCGAAGCCCTAAGTCTTCATTTAACACCCTTTTCACCGTGGTTCTGCTTAACCCCATCTGAAGGGCCAACAGTTTCTGCTTACGTTTGGGATTTGTTTGAATTCGCGCCTTCACAGCTTTTATCACTGCTGGAGTCCTAACAGACCGAGGGCGACCACTTCTTGACCTGTCATCTACACTAGAGTCTTCATTGTATCGTTTGATGGTACGATAAACGAATCTTATGGTTATATTCAAATTTTTCAGTATGTCAAAAATTTGAATTGGCGCGTAACCGCAACAATGCAATGCAATAACTGCAACACGGTCTTCTTTAAGCGTCCACTCCATATTTAAAAATGACTAAAATTCTAAAAAGTATACATTTTTATTTTCATGAACAATTCGAAATTCGAATTCAATAAACTTTTTTGTGGCCAGCATTCTAGTTTTTACTGTGTGACAATGCTTATGACCTGACTAGGTATATTGTTGAAGACACTTTGTTACATTATTTCTCAGAAATAATTCTTTTATACATATTTTTGTAAAATATTGAATCAGGCGTTACTTTGCGGGAATCCATTGTAATTGAAACTCTGGAGAAATGTGTAGTGTTTTTCCGCTGCGACTGCTCCTTAACCGACATCAAACAACAGACTTGATGGTTTTTAGGTGTGTTCCTCCATATACCACCGCCACACCTCACCTCCAAACCAATGTGACCTCCGTGGATCTCAAGATCTTACTAACACCGCACCTTGTGTCTTGAAGCTTTGTTGTTCTCCTTCGGCAAGATGTTTTCGTCGACACGTGTTTCGCCTCTCCACGAGACATCCTCAGGACGTGTTGACTCCTCGAACGTCGGTCCGAAAGTGAGCTCGGCGAGTAACGACTGCTCCTTATATAACGTAATATGATGTCATACGATGTGTCATTGCCTGACCTTTACTATTCAAACTCACTAACGTAACCGTCGTTGCGTCATCGCTCGCGTGTTTACCAAATTAGGTGGTGTTTGTTCCATTACCAATGAAAGTTCGTAGCAATGGTGATGATACCAAGTTTGTTAGGTCGTTCAGCAACGTAAAAGGTTGACCCTGGTGTTTCAGTATTTCCAGCTGCTCCCACACGCACAAACGGAATCCTTTATCTCATATTTGCTTAATCTGGTACGTGTGGTTATTTTGCAAAGTATGTCCGGTGTCTAATAAATGTTTCGCAAAGTGTGATCTTTCTGGGTGCTCGTTCCTATGGGCCGCCATATGTTCTTTGTATCTGGTCTCAAAATTTCTTCCTGTCTGACCTACATACACAGCATTGCACTCGTCACACACCAATTTGTATACCCCAGACTTCCTGGCATCTTCCAACCGGTCTTTACCATTACACAAGTGACGTAAATTATCCGTTGTTTTATAAGCTGTATTGACTTCCGCTTTCCGCAATATTTTAGCGGCCTGTTCTGACACTGGCCCCATGTAAGTAAGGCTACCCACATATCTGTTCGGCCTGTCCGGTGGTATCGCATATAACATATTGCGAACCTGCTGCCTTGTCTTACTTCTTACCAACCCGTCCACCATGTGTTTTCCGTATTGGCAGTTGCGATTTGATATATAGTGCTCAACTCTTCTTGATAACCTTCTCTTGTCAATGGCACCGTTAATAGTCTATGAACATATTTTTGTGATATCTTGAACCGTTTTCGCAGCGCACGCAACGGAAACCCTCAAAGATGAATTATTTTCCCCGTTTTTTCCACATTTTCCATTATTTCTTCGCTCCTATTAGTTGCAGCGTGATGTTATATAGCCTAAGGCCTTCCTCGATAAATGGTCTATTAAACACAAAATATTTTTTCAATTCGCACCAGTAGCTCCTGAGATTAGCGCGTTCAAACAAACAAACTCTTCAGCTTTATAATATTAGTAAAGATAAAAACGGTTCTAGTGAGTTAATCTTAAAAGATAGACATATATTGTTGAAGACATTTTGTAAGATTATTTTAAGAGAAATAATTCTTTCATACATATTTTTGTGTTATCTTGAACCGTTTTCTCTGCGCATGCAACGGAAGCCCTCAAAGATGAATAATTTTTCCCGTTTTTTCCACATTTTCCATTATTTCTTCGCTCATATTAGTTCCAGCGTGATGTTATATAGCCTTCCTCGATAAATGGTCTATTAAACACAAAAAGATTTTTTCAATTCGCACTAGTAGTTCCTGAGATTAGCGTGCTCAAACAAACAAACAAACTCTTCAGCTTTATAATGTTAGTATAGATTTTATTTATATTTTATACAACTGTTAAGGCAGCGCATGCAAATAGTTCTGTTGTAAGAGCAATTTTTCCCTTCGGCTAGACAAAAATGGGAAAATTTAAGAAGATTTATACAAACTTTTATCCTTCATTTAATCTCCTTTAGGGGTGGAATTTATCAAAATCTTTTCATAGCGAGCGCTTACGTCATTGTAGCTTTATGCATGCAAAGTCTCAGCCCGATCGGTTTAAAATTGACAAAGTTTCATACAAACTTTCATCCCCTATTTTATCCCCTTAGGGGTGGAATTATTCAAAATCCTTTCTTAGCGGATGCCTACGTCATAACATCTACCTTCATTCCAAATTTCAGCCCGATCCGTCCAGTGGTTTGGGCTGTGCATTGATAGATCACTATATCAGTCAGTCAATCAGTCAGTCACCTTTGAGTTTTATATATTTAGATAATGCGGGCTAAAGCTTAGTTATAAATGAATTTACCTACCTAACTAATATAATAAGCAACTGTGGTTTAAATCGAGAAAAAAGGAAAAGGCTCCTCCTTTTCCTTAGTAGAAGGAGAAGTAGGAAGATGAGTCTAGCAGAAAACTTTCCCAATAAGTAATACTTGCAGGGGGATGGCGAGCCTCAGTAATGAGTAACACGACACGAGGAGGAGGAGGAGGAGACAAACAGTATGCATACCTTAGCATCACACACAGTCTTCTCATTTTGATCCCCCTTCTGCGGCGTACAACTGCAGACCAGCGGGAACGGGTGGTACAGACAGAACGTGTGTAGTGGGGTGTTAGTAGACCTGAGAAACAGGAAATACTTATCATTATATACTAACCATATATTTATACTGGCTGGCTGGCATGTAAATGTGTGACTGGCAAGCATATACAAGTGACTCACGGGTGCTCCCTGGCGTACCCGCTGAGTCGCAAGGCAGTAGTGTGCGCGCTCAGTGCGTGCGCCAGCAGCCAGTGCACGCGGCGCTGGCTGGCTGGCTGGCATGTAAATGTGTGACTGGCATGCATATACAAGTGACTCACGGGTGCTCCCTGGCGTACCCGCTGAGTCGCAAGGTAGTAGTGTGTGCGCTCAGTGCGTGCGCCAGCAGCCAGTGCACGCGGCGCTGGCTGGCTGGCTCGGCGCGCGCGTCCACTGTCTGCCAGAGGGTGCGGTCTAGGACCAGGGTGCCGAGGCGGCTGCATGTACTGGAAATAAGAAAGGGCTTTTTTTAGTTTTTTTTTACTGATTATTGGTTCAAAAATTGTATGTTTACACTCCACAGTGAAATATTTTGTCAAATAATGTGGTAGCAAACTTGCGACGTCATAACTCATATATAGGATTTATTAAATAGGAGAATTATAATAATAATAATACACAAAGTTTGACAGCCTACAGACTGTATTACAAATTAGGAATTTTTTCACTTAAGGACACAAAACACCAATCGTAAACACTTTGGAACTTCTATGATTGGTGGATGAATATCATGATTAAAATACATATATCAGTTTGATTGGCATATGATCCGAGTTAATATTTTCTAAAAATGTGAAAAATTAGCAGTTCCTTGAACATGAAGAAGACTTCAAATCCAGTGCAAATTCACACATAACCTAAAAAAACTTCACTCATCAATTGTTATGTAGACATTTTTACACTCAAATACATAACTTATTATTAATCCCTAAAAAACTTCACTCATCAATTGTTATGTAGACATTTTTACACTGGAATAAATACTGTTCCATCAATACTACTCACAACCCCAACGCCTTCAACTCCATAGGTGCACAGTACTGCAAGATGTAGAGCAACACATCATCTGATAAGTCCAGCAGGTTTGGACTGGTTGACTCCGGAGGGGCTTCTTTAGTTGCAGCTTCTGTGAAAGACACAATACATACTAATACAAAATTACTTTCAAAAACTTAAGTTACACCCTCATAAACTAAATTAAATATACAATAATGCCATACCTATTTATTAATTTATCGTATGGCATTTTTTTTAATCTCTACTTCACAAATGTATTGTTTTTAAATACGCAACTGTATCTGCAGTTACCTATAATGTTACATCATACTATTAGTAGCAGTTTTCCAAAGTCCCCAACTTATTTGCAGCTTAGAGCTAGCTAAACCTAGCTAGTATTGAATTTTATTACATATTATTTATTTACTTAGTTAAGTATCTATCAAAAAAAATAGGAGAGGCCTATGTTCAGACATGGACAACTAATAGAGAAAGAAGAACAAGTATCTATCAAATTTAAGATGAAGACAAGTTTGCTTAAACTAATAAATATATGTATATTGTCTTTAATTTAGCACATAAGGTTATAAGTACTTTAAATTGATAATCAAACACATTTCAGCAGTTTTATAATAGTTATCTGTGTCTCTCTTATTTAAAAACTCATCACACAAAAACGGCTGAACGGATCCTCATGATTTTTGGTACGTAGGTAGTATGAGGTCTTAGGAGTGTATACATAGCCTACTTTTCATCCTGAAATAATGTGAGCAAAGCCGCGGGCGTACACTAAAATCACTATAAATGCAAACATATTTATGTACCTATAGCAAGACACATTTAGCATGATCTGTTCCTAGAAAAGTATTGCTGATTTAGCAGAGATTGGACAGCACTTAAGGGTGTAGGAATGCAGACGCTACCTCAGCATATCATATGACAATTGGTTACAATTACATGTGTAATCTGACTAAACCTATGTTTAATAATTAACTTCTTCTTATGGAATGAGAGTGTTCAACTTTGGTTTTGAGAGTTTATCAAGTTTATTATTTACTCATATTCAATATAATTATGATCATTAATGTATAAATGATTAATTTTTTTTTTCTGGGAAAAAGAAGCCCTAGCCTTCTAAGAATGAAATGGCTAGACAACATCAAGAAATGGATGTAGCTAAGCTACACATGTAAAAGAAGCTGCAAGTTTTTCCAACTGACCTCCTAACTTCAATATGAAGATGGCACCCGATGATGATGAAGATATTTTCTTATTAGCCTTGAATAGTTATGGTTTTTGCCTAGATAGCAAATAAGAATTTCCAACTCTAAACCTATTGCTGTCTTCTCAAGATATTCAGTCAGATTGCGTTAGGTTCAATTGTTTGTTTTGTAGAAGCCAATTAATTAATAACTTATAGATTTACATGCATCATTAAACTAGGTAGGTATTGAAAATACATACATAAATACATATAATAACAGCTGATAAACACAAAACAAAACACACTAACAAAATTTTGCAATGTGGAAGCATATATCGATTAGTGTAGTGTGTGTCTTGAGTACCTAAATTTTATAAATTTTTGAAAAAGTTATGTATGTGTACAATAATTGTTGGCCTACTGTTTTTTTAAGAAGCCAGCTAAATATTATATTTATCTGTTTATTTATTCTTCATTAACAGTCAATAGTTGTACAGGGCCCTGAGAGTTGAAAAACAATGCAATTTAGAATCCATGAATTACAATTAATTTATAAATCAAGGAATAGGTTTCTTGTAGGCATGTATGCAATGTGCTGTCTTTTTAAACCATCATACACAACTAAGTCAACTTAGTAGTTTTACTACTAACATATTTATTCAAACTGGTGTTTATCTAGTGTGTGACTATTATGAATGAAAAAAAACACAAAAATGCCATCAAATGAGGTTTTCTATGAAACTAAAACATTAATATAAAAACTACAAATACCAACCCACAGGGTTAAACATTGCATTTTTTTAGAATAATCTTTAAAATAGTAATAATCACTAAAATGTGTTGCATTTCATAAATAAACAATAGGTAGGTACATCAATATGCATTTATTCCCAACAGAAGACCATTAGTAGATCTAACTTGCTGGCCTTGTGAGGTCTACTGTTTTCAGAACTATTAGTTAATTTAATACTTGCTACACATATTTCAACTAAATCTTAACAGGTAGGTACCTTAATTGAGATGCCCAAAAACAATACCATCTGGATTATGCTAGATTATGTTAAAAAGTTACCTTATGTTTGCACAGAACTGCTTTGCAGTTAAAATAATATGAGTAGGTACCTAGTGTTAGTGTCATCTGTTTGTGTAGTTTAAAAAATGTAGTACAAATAGTAGGGTAGGCATAATAGAAACACGGCCTATTTACACTAACATTTCTACCCCAAATACACATTTTTATGTTTCTTCCTTAGTAAAAGGATTAAAACCTAGTTCTTAACTTGTTCTTACCTTCTTGTACATATCCGCTGTCATCTAATTCCTGTTTGGGAGAGTTTTCTGGATTCAGAGAACCCATTTTCCGAAGTAAATGACTCCGATGTCGAACAAAGATGACTCGCTACTTCCACAAGAACGGAAATAAGACAAAGAAACACCAACGACGCGATATCCAGACGGATTTATAAACAAAACATGAATTGGAATGATTCCAAAAACACGAAAAGAAATCACAAAATCAAAACGATCCCATCGCGTCCTCAACAAGCACACAGCACAAATTACAAAAGTTCCGATTCGTCCGAAAAACCTCGACTTGACAAATGAATGACAGTCGCAATCATAACAAAATGCAATAAGGTGATGTACAGACTGCTGCAAAATAGTCGATTAATCTAACAAATTTTCCTGTTTTATCTCATTTCTATTCAATTCAGTTCACTTTGATCTTTGTTTGACAATTATTGATATTGACATTTTACTTGACGTTTCTTTTTGTGGCGACGTGCGGTGAGCACGTTGTTTATTTTCTGAACTAAATAAATTGCAATGGCTAAATCGATACGAAGCAGGTGGAAGCGAAAATGCCGCGCAATAAAACGCGAGCGGTACGCTGTGAAAGAATTGGCACGTCTGAAGAAAACCCTGGGCATCGTCGACGATGAGAAAAAAGACACTCCGGTAACCCAAGAAGAGGTTATGGAATCTGATCAAGTGATTTTCTTCGACGCTTGCGCTATCAAAAAAGAACAGGAGCAGAAGAAAAAGAAAGGAAAAAAGTCCAAGAAGGTTGCTGAAGCAGAGGCCGAAGGAGAAGAAGACGTGGAAATGAGTTCCGACGACGAAAAAATCGAAGTCGACGGTGACAAAGGAGAAAAGAGAGTTTTCAGCCTAAAAACATTGAAAGATCAGAACGGACAGTACCCAGTGTGGCTACACAAGAGAAAGATCGCTAAACTGAACAAATCCACCAACAAGAGGAATACTAAAAAACGCTCGAAAAAGAGGAAACGGCTGTGATCTATTCAACAACTAGTTTAGGACAAGTTTTTAATCATAAGTATGTAGGTACTACAGACACTTACTGCATTCTGGATTATTGCTTTGCGTTATATGTTATGTCTAAAAGTGTATAGGAGCATAAACATAATATATGTAAAAATATGGTGCAAAAAAACCATTTTAATGTGTTATATTATGTCATAACTTAACTATAAACTAAACGACTGAATTCCACTGCTCAGTTAAGTCTTGTCTGTTTGTAGCCATTGCCTTTTTATTTATATCAACAATAATTTGATCAGCGTGTGATTACATTTTGCTTGTAAATTAACAACTCCAAAATTTGATCTTATTACAGATATTTTGGGTTCTAGGGAGTTCTTTTTCCTGGTAGAATTATTTTACTTGAAAAATAACTAAGCAGACCTATTTTTGTTATGTACTAATTCTAATAAAAGAAATGCAGTATAATATCAAACTTTTTATTTTAGACTATTTTAGATATATTTTTGGTCAATGTTAGTTACTACTTTTAAAAAGTTAACGCAGCACAAAATATAATAAAAAAACCTCTCTCAGACACATTTTCTAAAATCTTAAGCAACTATACTTACATAACTTATTTTTAATCAAACAAATTACAAGAAGTATTAAAAAGATAAGAATGACCTAAAACAATAATACTATTTATTGTGAGACCAGCCCTTCAAACATTTTATTTACCATTACTGGTTGATAAACATAACTTTATAAGCTTAGGTACATTAAATCTAATCCCTTACATAGCCTTGCCAAAGAGATAACAAACAGCTCTCTTTACTAAGATATTGAATCAGATGTTACTTAGTGAAAATTCATTGTAAATGAAACTGGAGAAATATGTAGTGTTTTTCTGCTGCGACTGGCTTCAAACCACAAACTTGATGGTTTTTAGGTGAGTTCCTCCATATACCACCGCCACACATCTCGGTGTGGCGGTGGTATATAGGAACACCTATAAACCACCAAGTTTGTATCCGGTTAAGGAGCAGTTGCAGCGGAAAAAACTATATATTTCTCCAGTTTCATTTAGCTCTCTCTACTAACACAACAAGTGTTTTCTTTTAAACTTGATAAGACCCTCATTCATGAGGATTTCCTCATGACTGAGGGACTTATCAAGTGTAACTCTCGACAAAGACTCAAGAGCAACAGAATATATCTCACAACTGCCTTAATATGTGAGTTAGTGTTATTTGTTCTAAAAACCGGAGATTAGCATGCCGTACTTAGTTAATATAGTATTCAGTAAATAATTAAGAGGGTGCATAAGTAGAGGCACGTGTGATGGCTCTCTGTAGTTCCTGTTGATGAACATCCGTGCGGAGATGACGAAGCAAGTTAGTGTTGATGACGGACACGTTGCATATAGTGCAGAAAGACATCTTGTCTTCTACCTGGAAAAGATTTATTTATTTACATCACAGAGCTTTGAAGTCCATGCTTGTCACCGGGGGGGGGGCGCGCGCGGGGGCGATGTGGCCCGATCGTTGTTCTGTGATTTACATATTATTATATAAAACTGTAACAACCAATTACATTGATTAAGAAATTAATAACGATAGTAATGGTAACTGTAATGATTGCTTACCATCAGGCGAATTACGGTAAAGTGCAAACCCATTCCTTGTAAAAAAAAATGGTTTGTTTCAGTTTGCATTTGGCTTCAGCCTGCCTTATGTTAAGCATTGCTGCAGTCTAGAGTGAGAGTTCAAAGTTATGAGGTAAAGGTTTCCTTTTTTTGTAAAAAAGTGGTGCTTTTAAATCATCATCAGCCCGTAACCCACTACTGAGCATAATAGGCCTCTCTTCTTGTACGTCCCGGTCCTGCGCAAATTGAATCTAGGTGCTGTGGTTATTCTAATGTCGTCAACCCACCGCATTGGCGGGCGACCCCTGTTTCTATGTCCAGTCATGGGTCTCCTACTAAATGAAACCAAAATAATATTGCATTGAGGAAATTGATAAAGATAATAGTGCAATAAGAAAGTAAATTTATGAAACAGTTAAAGAGATCTTGGTGGTAAAAAAACTATCTTCATCCACAGCCTTCTCTGTCCCACTGCTGGGCATAGAATTATCTTGGCTTTATCTATCCCTGATCACTTTTACTTTCCTGAATGATGTAAACAACGATGCGTATATTAAATACCTATAAATAGCTATAGCATAATTTCGCCACGTGTTAGGGCGATTTTTAATGAGTATAACGTCTCTATTAGTAAAACCTCATTGACCTAAGCTGGACAAATTTATGTAAGTACCTACTTACATAATTTTATTTATTTATTTGTAGGTATGTATGGAATGACATGTAATAGGTATGTTGGTAGAAACTAGACAAGACGGTCTAGATTGTGTGGCGTGCTGGAGAGGCCTATACTCAGCAGAAGGTGGGCACGAGCGGATATGATAGAGATAAATATGCAAACCTGTCTAATTAAATTTGAAGCATACTCCTCAACATGCGGGAATTTGTCCAGCATTTTTAAATGACAACTCGTACTTTTATGGGTTTCCTTACACTTAACATTGAGTTCCAACTGGGCTTGACAAATCACGCATTTATAAGTATCTCCCACAGAAATAATACCGTGGTATGCGTCTGAGGATACTACCAGCTTTTCTCGACCTTTCAAAGTCACTATAACATACTGGGGGTCAGGAATCCTAAACGTATTTGACCGTTTCTTGGTTGATTGTGTTGCAGTAAGAATCTTTGGACGACGAAGAGCGGGAAAAGACATATTGAGGTATTCAATTCAAACGTTTTAACACAATATTTTACAGCGAAAAACTGGAAGTAAGCTTTTATGAATAACGATTGAAATTTTATACAATCCTAGTCAGTCGGGTAATATTTTTTTCTGTTACTAGGATAGGAATTGAGGGTAGATAAAGTTTATGCAACGTTAACTCAATTTTTAACCGACTTCTTGTCTGTTAAACTTTATCTTTTTGCGAAATGAAAGAAAAATTCTGAAAAATACAAGTTTAGCTGCAAATTATATATTTTCAAAATGAGTTTAAAAATTTAATATTGACATGAGTTCTAATCTAAATACTTATGAGCAACTGTCTGTTTACTGTGTTAAGTCTTAAAAAAAAACTGTTACTAAAGTTATGTCAGTGTCAAAATTGTCTTGTTTGTCTGTCCAGTTTGTTTGTTTATGTTTTGGTTTCGTTTCGTTCGGGTTGAGAGATTCTTTTAAACATATTTTATGTAAGATATTATGATTTCAGAATTAATCTAAGTGTTCTGTGATACCGTCTCACTAAGCATGATTAACTACTAATGTATTAAAGGTACATAAAAGTATATTTACAAAAAACTTTCATATTCTTAGTTCGAATCAATATCAATATAATTTTGTTGTTAATTGACGCTTAGTTATTACAAAAATAACATAATTGACAATTTCTGCGTACTAAATAGTATATTTATGATAACTTGAACAAATTGTAGTAAAATGTTTTCATCACGAAATAGGAAATATAAATCATAACCTCTAAATATTGTAGCTTATTTGTTTCTAAGGATAAGAACACTTAGAACTTTCCCTATAAAGAAATGGAAAAACAAGGGACAAACTTACACAAAAACAAATTTGTGTAATATTAGTGATTCTAGTATATAGTACACAACACAGGTCACATGCATTGGCATTAGCATGGAGCTAGATGGCGCTGTGTATAATGTTCCTGAATATTTACTCGTTACTATTACAGAAAAAGGCTATTTCTCATCGAAACAACTTCACAATGAAGACAAATACACAATCGAAGTCTGTTGAAATGCAGTCTGGTGATTTTAACAAAACTATCAGTGTGAAAAGAGAGTAAGTACTTTAATTTTTCTCTATTTTACTAAAGTTGTTATTTATTTATTTATTTGATTATTGGGCGAGCAGCAGATTGCTGATGTGCCCATATCACACTGTGTCATTTTTTTAAGTATATAGTCCACACAAATTTGACAATTATACAGTCCACTAATGCAATGATCACAGGTTAACAAGAGATTTATTGGTTTTCTGTAGCCAGCCGTCAAGGCGGTTCATAAAGTAATAATTAAAAACAACATACTACTTACCTCTTCATCATCATCATCAGCCTAATGGGACCCAATGCAGGGTATAGGCCTCCTCCCTCTTACGCCAATACTCCCTGTCTTGCGCTGTTCTTGCCCAGTAGTATTACTTACCTCTTATGTAGGTTTAATTTTTCAAATTGTTACTTGTTGCCCATAAATTTGCTACCTGTTTACACTTTACTTTTTTCAGACGGTCCCCAACACCGGAACCAGCCTCCTCAACGGAACCCGATACCAGGGTCCGGCTAAAATGCTCCGAGTGTTCCAGAATATTCTATTGCGTAGAGAAGATGGCCTGTCATATGAGAAGACACCGCGGACAGAACCCGTTCCAATGTGCCATGTGTCCGTATGACACGTACAACAAAACTCTGTTCACTGAGCATGTTAACACACACCTAGGCAAGTACTTGCAATTTTTTTTTAAACTAGATAGACAATATTAAATTTATTTATTAGTAAGTAAATTCTTACATGTCATTGATTAAATCTAAATAAATTTATAAAATGACATAGGGAATAGGGATAGGCTCACGCTTGACTACAACTCGCCTGATGTTAAGCAATGTTGTAATCTACGATCTAGCGCGCTTGCCTGGAAAAAACCGGTTCACTCTCGACTTGAAGACTGATAAATTATAGTTTGAGGGGAATAGGGATTCCGGCAAAAAGTTCCACAGTTTGGCAACACGCACGATGAAAGTCGAAGCAAAACGCTGGGTGCAAGTCTTTGGTACCTTAACACTACTCTCTTTGAGTAGTATTTCCTCATGACTGAGGGTCGTGACCCCCACGCAGAATACACCCAGGTCCTTCCACACATGCCCTCGGATGCTGTGGTCCTCAAACATGTTGGTTTCCTCACTATGTTTTCCACATCCTCCGTTATCCTTTATTCATTTCTCTCCATCCAATGGTTGCCTGGAAGAGATCGCTGTTAGCGATAAGTCCGCCACTTGTGGCACTAGTATAAGTGTAGAAGCTTGTTATGATTTCTACATTGGACGTGATGAGGATATTCCTGCAGCTGGTGGTCTTGTTGAAATGAAAATACTTTTGTTCGTTACACTATTTACTGTATTGAAGATAGAAGTTTTTACAATTTCGTGGTTTCTTGATTGCCGTTGGATGAGAAAGTGAAGACTGAATTTATATAAAATAAGTGAGGTTATGTGTCATTTGGAAAAAAGTACGGCCAAAGAATCTGGTACGCGGACGGAAATGTACCGCCATGCTTATGCATTTTTGCCAACAATTTGGTCGCTGCGATCGAGCCGCGACATATTCCGCCCCGTTGAAAGATCCTGGAGCTTTCAATGTTGTCATTCTTGAGGTTTCGGCAGAGGGCACAGTCGCACGAGAGATCGTCTTATGCTGCCTCTGGAAGTTGTGATGTCAGCCACTCGGGAGATGCCGTCGGGACCTGGGTAGAGCTTCTTAACTCGTCCAAGTCTCCAACAGAGAGGAGGCACGTTGTCTTCCTGGATCAAGACCAAGTCGTCGATGGAGAGACTGGAACAGGATGTTGTCCATTTTTGTCGTTGTTGTAATTCTGAAATATATTCCCTTTGCCAGCGTAGCCAAAAGTGTTGACGGATTTGTTCAAGTCTCTGGTAGCGCTGCAGTCTGTCAGGATTGGTATCTTGAAGAGCTGGCGATGGAAATGAGGTTAGCGGTCTTCCAATAAGAAAGTGTCCAGGGGTAAGGGGTTGGAGATCGGAAGGGTTGGAAGACATGGGGTACAAAGGGCGACTGTTCAGAATTGCTTCTACTTGAGTAAATAATGTTGAAATTTCTTCGAAAGTTAAGTGACAGTTGCCAATGACTCGAGTTATGTGATATTTAGCAGATTTAATACCGGCTTCATGCAAGCCACCAAAATGTGGGCTGTATGCGGGGATGAATGAGAAAGTTATACCTTCTTGTGCAGCATAGTCAGAAATAGATTGTTGTTCAGCTTTTAAGAATTTACCTAACTCATTGGATGCTGCTACAAAGTTTTTTCCATTGTCGGATATTATTTCTGATGGTTTCCCGCGACGTGAGATGAATCTTCGAAGCGTCATCAGGAACTCTGCTGTAGCTAAGCTTGAAACTGCCTCGAGATGAATTATTTTATAACGTGTACAAATAAATAGGCATAAATAGCATTTTATAAGTTTAGCACCGCGTCCTTTGCGATTCAAGATTAGAAATGGACCAGCAAAATCTAACGCAGTAGTTTTGAAAGGAAAATCGGGCGTGATGCGACACGCTGGGAGATTTCCCATCATGGGGTTGAGGGTTTTGCCTTGAAAGCGTCTGCATTTCACACAGTTGTGAGTTGTATTACGAGCTAATCGGCGTCCGTTTATAGGCCAGATAATATCTCTTACTGTAGATAGAAGTAGTTGGGGACCAGCATGCATTTGTTGTAAGTGTTCATGAGCAAAGTAAATTTTGGTAAAGTTATGTGATGAATCGAGGAGTATGGGGTGTTTTCTATCATACGAACATTCAGATGAATTTATTCTGCCACCGACTCTAATTGAGTTGTTTTCATCTAAAAAAGGTGATAATGATAAAAGTTTTGATTTGTGTTTTAATGGCAAGTGTTGTTTCAACATTTTATGTTCGATTGGAAATGATTCTTGTTGTGCAATGAAACAGAGATGTTTGAATGAGTTTTGTAGTTCAGTGGCGGTTAAGAAACCTGTTTGCTTATTAGTAGGATTTCTTAAATTGTGAATAAATCGTTTTATGTAAGCAAATGATCTTTGTAATTTGATAAAGCTTGAATAATCTTCAAATTTGATTATAGGTTCTGTTGCAACTGTTGTTGCTAATGATTTTATAGGTTTAAGCTCTGGTAAGTCTATTTTCTTTATAGAAAGAGTTGGCCACTCACTTTCATTATTGACAAGGAAAGGAGGTCCGTGCCACCAGAGTGTAGATTCTGAAAGTTGTTTGGGACTCAGGCCTCTAGAGATGAGATCTGCTGGGTTTTGATGAGTGGGTGTATAACGCCACGATGAAGGATCTGTAATTTCATGGATTTCAGCTACACGATTAGCAACAAATGGTTTTAAGTTTCTAGATGGAGTGTGTATCCAGGCGAGAGCTATGCTAGAATCACACCAATATGTAATTCGACATGGTTTGTATCTGAGGGAGTCTACAACACTTTTTGTTAGTCGAGCTGATAAAAGGCAACCAAGTAATTCCAATCTGGGTATGGTTGTAGCCTTTGTTGGAGATACTTTTGATTTTGCACACAATAGGTTGACTGTGACGTTGTTGCAGTTGTTTATAGACCTTAAGTATACACAAGCACCGTACGCACCTTGTGCTGCGTCACAAAAGGAATGTATTTCTATGGTGGTTGGGCTGTCACACAGTACTGTTCTTGGAATTTTTAAATGTGCAAGATGGTGAGTGTTGGTTACAAATTCGTTCCATGATTCCTTGATATCATCAGGAACTGGGTCATCCCATTGAAGCTTTAGAATCCATAGTTTTTGTATAATAATTTTTGGTATTATCACGCTTGGGCTGAGCAGTCCCAATGGGTCATATATTCTGAAAGAGTTTGACAATATTGTCCGTTTAGTGATATTGTCTTGAATTATGATTTCATTAAATGGAAAGTGTAAGCTGTCTTCGGCTGGATTCCATCCCAGACCGAGGGTACTGGATGATTCACTAAGAATTAGTTTATTTTGATTGTTTTCAATATTGTCTACTACATTTAGTGAGTTGCTTTTGTACTTTCGCAAAGGAAAGCCTGCTGATAGCAATGCTTCGGCTACAGAACGTTGTATATGCTGTAGTTCAACCTCAGTATTTGCTCCTGTGATTAAATCATCGACATAAAAATCATTTTGTATAATTGTTTTAATTTGAGTATCTTTGCAATTTTCTCCTACCTGCCATATACACCTAGTGCTTAAATAAGCTGCACTTGCTGTGCCATAAGTGAGAACATTCAAGCGCAAGGTTTGGATTGGAAGGGATTCGTCTTCTCTCCATAAGATTAGCTGTAAATTCCTATCGTCTTCATGAACAACAGTTTGCCTGTAGGCCTTTTCAATGTCAGCACAAAGAATGAATTTATACTGCCTGCATCTTATCAAGATTGAAAAAAGAGAATTTTGTACGTTTGGTCCTACCATTAGTATATCATTGAGAGATACACCAGTGGAGGTTGGTGCTGACCCATCGAATACTACTCTTATTTTAGTTGATTCACTGCCTTCACGGAGAACAGCATGATGACCTAAGAAGTATCCGGGGATTGGATGTGGATCTGGAGAAATAGATAAATGATCTAGTTCTGCATACTCTTGGATGAATTGAACATATTGTAACTTTAAATCAGGATTGTTTCTGAATCGCTTTTCTAAGCTAAGTAATCGTTTTTTAGCTACTTTGTATGAATCACCTAATTGGTTCGGACTTTGTTTTAGTGGAAGTTTAATACAAAATCTTCCTGTATCTAAGATGATGGTATTTGCAATGAAATGTTCTTCACACTGTATATCTTCATTGTTTCTAATAGATTTGGATGGTAATTCTTCTAATTCCCAAAATTTTGTAAGAAGTTTATCAATTGCAAGTTCTTGTTGGGGTATGAATTTTGTTTGTGTTTGCATGGGTGAATGAGAATATGATTCAACGCTATGGGGTTGAACGGGTGAGTGTTTGTGTGATTGTATACATACATTGACTGAGGAATCAATGCATGTGTTTGTTGGGAATGATTGATAAGATGATTTCATGCATGATTTGACTGATGAATCAATGCATGGGTGATTTGTGGATTGGCTGGGTGAATGTTTGATTAATGCATTAGTTGCATGCCTGATGGAACGCTTGGGTGGTTCTCTGATGGAACGCTTGGGTGGTTCGCTGATGGAACGCTTGGGTGGTTCGCTGATGGAACGCTTGGGTGGTTCGCTGATGGAACGCTTGGGTGGTTCGCTGATGGAACGCTTGGGTGGTTCTCTGATGGAACGCTTGGGTGGTTCGCTGATGGAACGCTTGGGTGGTTCTCTGATGGAACGCTTGAGTGGTTCGCTGAAGGAACGCTTGGGTGATAGATCAAATGATTGATTGACTGTATGAGGGTGTGACTGTATGTCAGATTGATTGTGTATGTTATGATTGGATGCCTTTGTAAGGTTGACTTCTAGACTGTATTCTAGATTGCTTGAATGACGTATGACATGGTTGACAATATGTCTGTCTGTTTGTAATGTTGGCTGTATGTTTAACAGTTCATGGTTGTATTGTGATTGACTCTGTGCTTTGTTTGATAAATGATTGAGTTGCTTGTATTTAGCTGAGCTAGCATGAAGAGGATCGGTTACTAACCAGCCCAAGAGTGTGTTGACCAGTTTAGGTTTTTTAGGTCCTAAGGATACAATCTCAGGGAGTAAAATGTCCCAAAAGATTTCTGAGCTTAACAGTATATCAATTTCAGCCGGTTCGTGGAAGTTAGGATCAGCTAATGTTATATTGTTTGGTATGTTGAGTCTCTTCCTGTCTATGGGAAATTGTGGTAAAGTACCTGTGACTTGTTCCATTACATAACAAGGCACATGAGCTTGATATGAACTGTTCAATGATTTGATTTGTATTGATGTTGTGTTTAAAGGTTTGTTGCAAGAAATATTTCCTATCCCTGCAATGGTGTTAGGATCTGCAGATTCAGTTTGTAATTGTAAGGTTCGAGTGAGATGTTTAGAAATGACTATAGCTTGGCTTCCATTGTCTAAAAGAGCGCGTGCTTTGACTTTCACTTTAGTAGCAGGATTCTCAACTTCTATGACTGCTGTGCATAAATTAGAACCACTGTGATTATGTTGGGAAAAGTTTACAAGTTTTTCAACCGATTTAGATGAATTTGGTGTTGAGCAGATTAATGTGTTGTGACCCTTTGTATTGCATAATCTGCAAGGACCTGAGAGACAATCTAAAGTAGAATGACCCTTTCTTAAGCAGTTTTTACACAACATTTTGTTTTTAATTTCCTCTAATTTTTCATTTAGTGGTTTGTTTTTGAATATATTGCATTCATAAATGCGGTGAGAACCTTTGCATATACTGCAAGAAGATTGTGGAGTGTTTGAGCTCACTTTGACCAAGTTGTGTGATTTTAGTGTAGAATTTTGTTTGTTATTGGAACCTGACCATAATGTAGTACGAGGTTGAATTGGTTTCTGTGAAGTTTCATTTTTGTTTCGATGGATAGCTTCTAAAACATCTGCACGATCAGTTAAAAATTTTGTGAATTGATCTAGGGTAGGCATTTCGTTGAAACTGTTTCTAAGTTCTTCCCACTTTGTAAGTGTTTTTGCATCAAGTTTTGCTGATAAAATATATATGATTATGATGTCCCAATGATCGGTTGGTTGTCCTAACGAAGCTAATGCTCTTAGATTTTTTAGTACATGGTCTATCATGTATCGCAAAGAGTTTTCCGTTTCATGACTTGGTTGTATGTTAAATATTGCAGACAAATGTTGATTTATTAGCACACGTTTATTGTCATACCGTTCACAGAGTAAGTTCCATGCATGTGTATAGTTAGCCGATGACACTTCGAGGTTTGAGATAACTCGAGCTGCCTTTCCTTCTAGATATGATATGAGGTAATGGAATTTGTGGATATTACTGATCCTCTCGTTGCTATCTATAAGTGCTAGGAAAGCATCTCGGAATTGAGCCCAACAGAAATAATCACCGTTGAATTTTGAGATTTCAATTCGAGGTAATTTGAACATTGTATCATTAGCTTGATTACATGTATGAGAACATGCTGCTTTAGGTTCCTTTTTTGTCTCAAATTGAGTGTTTGCACGTTCTAATATTATTTTGGCATGAGCTATGCAACTAATTATGTCATGCTCTATGATATCCCTCTCATCTATTTCCGTGTCTAGGTCGTCCGCATTGAGAATCTCAATTTCAGATTGAATGCTGTCATATCTATTTGCTAAGGATTCAAATTTGTTTGTTTTTAAACTAAGTTCAGCGAATTCGAGAGTGCTGATTTCTGTCTTGTCAATTGATGATAGATAATTCTTAAATTTAGTAATTTGGCCTTTGATGGAGCTACGTTTTGTGGTTAATTCTCTGTATGAAAGTTTTTTGTCTGTCATGATTATTTTAAATTGAAGGTATCAGAATGGATAATGACTACCTAAGCAAATTAGACTGTTTAAGTATGATTTGTGATATGACTTAGCTGCACATTGTTGGATAGCTTTCTCACTCGCCGCTTGAAGCACTGAATTGTCCCGGGAGCTGCGATGGCACCGACACCAAGCCGCGCTGGACCGATGACGAGCCGCGATCGCACTGATAGGTACCAAACGCCACGGTGAGTTTACGGGAATTTCGCTGCCGCGATGCCTGGAATTTGCAATTTGCAGTGTTATAGTAGGATGATTTGGGTTTTTGGAAGGGAAATAATGAGGATGGAGCACTTATCTTGGATTTTCGTGGGTAGTTTTGAAGACGCCGCGATAGAAAAAAATGCAGTCTTGATCTCTGCAATCTTGATGATCTTGAGGAATAGATGATTTTTCTTGCTTTCGTATGGTTTTTCTTGAGGTGATGTCTGGTTTTCGGCCAGCGGCGGGTTTCTCCTGCGATGTCACGTCTCTTGAGTCGCCAAAAAAATTTATGTAGAAGCTTGTTATGATTTCTACATTGGACGTGATGAGGAGGTTCCTGCAGCTGGTGGTCTTGTTGAATTGAAATACTTTTGTAGGCTTTGCAATATGATTTATATTGAATAGAAGTTTGTTACAATTTCGTGGTTTCTTGATTGCCGTTGGATGAGAAAGTGAAGACTGAATTTATATAAAATAAGTGAGGTTATGTGTCATTTGGAAAAAAGTACGGCCAAAGAATCTGGTACGCGGACGGAAATGTACCGCCATGCTTATGCATTTTTGCCAACAATTTGGTCGCTGCGATCGAGCCGCGACAATAAGTTATTTTTAATCTATTTCTTTGTATTTTATTTTTATTTTGTGTGTTACCTATAAAGAATGTTCTATCTATCTATGTTTTCCTTCATCGTTAAGCAAGTGTAAATCCACACATTACTTGAAAATACAAGTCATGGTTGTGGACCGGACTCGAACCAGGGTGCGTCTGGATGAAAAGCATACACTGGAACCGCTGAGCCACATTCGCTTTTCGCTAATCTGCTAATCAATTTCATTTTCCCCATCTTTTCAGGAGTAAAGCCATTCAAATGTACCAAATGTGATTACTGCAGCGTATCAAAAAAGTACATAAAGATACACGAAGCGAAACACGCTACTTGTCCCACCTGTGGGCACGTGGCAAGAAATAAACTGAAACTGATGTACCACCGGGAGGACACTGGGTGCGGTCTGAGCGAGACAGAGAAGGTAGAGTCGCTAGTATTGGTTAGAAAGAGAGGGTAGATTGACGAAGTGTGTTGATTAGAGAGAAGGTAGATTTGGCTGAGCGAAGCGAGAGCGAAACGTTTTTGTTAATAACTCGATAATGGTTGGTGTGATTTTGATGAAACCTAGTAATCTTGTAATTTATACGAATTCTATGCTCTGTGTGAAATATCATTTCAATCGGTCAAGCATTTGTCGAGATATTACAAGAAATATATGTGATAATGTAGCGCGAAACAGAATCATATTAATGCATCATAGACATTTCACGTACCTACTAAGCTATAAATGTACAAATGCCATTTTGTCATCTGTCATACATTTTACACGAAATTCACTAACAAATGTATAGAGATGACAAAATTATCTAGACAAACCATAATAAAAAACTTATAAGACATGAGTTTCCCACTCTCATACAAACTTTTTTTTCTAGGCAGACATATTGCGGAGAAAGAAAAATAGGAAGAAGAAGCCAGCGCCAGAGCCAGAAGATGAAGAAAGCTCATTGTCTTCTCAAGACGGGTCTATTTCTCCACCGCCAAAGGTAGCATTAACTTTTGAGTGATAAACTCTCCCTCTTGAGTCGTATTTCCTCATGACTGAGGGACGTGACTCCCCCGCAGAATTAATTCGTTAGGAGAGGTCACAGTTGGTCGTTAAAGGGTTAAGCTCCGCCCACCAACTCAACCGCAATGGCGGCTGATCATCTCTTGTTTTTTTTGGGTCAGTTACGTTTCTATAATATTAATAATTCGCAGTTTATCACTGTTTGAGGACCACAATATCCGAGAACATGTGTCTTCCGTGGAAGGAGCTGGGTGCCCACCACGATGTATCTGTGCAAGAGAAACTCCCCTAACGAATAAATTCTGCGGGGGAGTCACGACCCTCAGTCATGAGGAAATACGACTCAAGGGAGAGAAGAATTTGAGAATTTTGGTTATTTCTATTATTGTAAATTTATGTTTTTTAAACTAAAACGGGTTTGCCTTTGACCGTAGTTTGCATGATAATAAGCAAAGGTTATGGCCTAAGATGGAGCGTGCTTACCCGATAAGAACCGATTCACTCTCGCTTTGAAGATCGCTGGATTATAGTGCGTGGGGAACAGGGAGTCAGACAGGGAGTTCCACAACTTAGGTACCTATTGTAAAAATCATGACGAAGTCAATTTGAAATATGATAAACAGATAAACAATGTATTAATTAAGGTTTGTGTATGTGACATGCCATGTTGGTGATAAATCATTTCATTTCACCCTTAAAAGGAAGCGTCCGTAGCTCAGCTAGCGGAGGAAATCGCATGCGATTACCAATGTTAAGCAATTGTCGACGCGGTCAGTACGCGGATGGGTGACCGAAAAAAGGAGGCATTCTTTTTTGAGCGCTTCCGTGGGTCGGATGTCACATAAAATTGTAGGCTGTTTGTCTAGTACGACAGTCGTCAGCCATGTCAGAGGCCCTTAGGGCGGCTTGAACTTGATAAGCTCTCGACACCAGAGTTGGCCACTCTCATTCGATAAGAAAGGTTACAAACCCTGTATCCTTATATTTCAGGTTTCCTGCGATAAATGCGATAAGCTACTGCCCCCGGACCAACTTGAAGAGCATGTGAAGAAAAAGCATGGAATTAAAAAGATTGTAGAACGGAAACTGTTTAAATGCAAGGTATGTGTATGATGATGATGATGATAGACTTTTTTAACCGACTTCAAAAGAGGAGGCACCGACTCCAAATATTCCGGATTTCAATAAGAGTACTCATAGGATTGTAATTTCAATAATTTGATAGATTCTTTACTCCCAATTCTGAATTTTGAAGTCGCAAAAATGAAAATAAATCATTTCTTAACTTTTTAGTGACACATTAAGTCGGTTTTTGATTTTTTTTTAAATATTTTTTATATTTGTTAACTATGTTTTTTTAGTTTTTACTCGGAATGAATGACACGCTAAATTGTAGGTCCCGGCTGTTTGTCTAGTACGACAGTCGTTTGCCATGTCAGAGGCCCTCAGGGCGGTTTGAAAATTCCCGACATTCGATTTGGCCACTCTCATACGAAGAAGACCAGGAATGTGTCTTCAATGTATACTTAGCAAAACAATAATCGTACAAACTATGTTAATCTAAACTGCTGTACGATGAGCGGCATGCCGACTTAGGCTATTTCTTCCAGGCAAGGCAGGGTTTGGTTTCTTAAAGATAAAGACAAAAACTTTATTAACCTTAAAGCATCGCACTATATCGGGCAAGTCAGATTACAATTTCTCATTAGAATAGTTCTTAATGTGTAAACTTATGTCACTACTTATTTATTATTATAAAAACCTATTTTCAAATATATTACAACTATTTTAATATACACGTACATACGTATATACACATAGGTATAACAACTATCGATGAGCGGCTTGCCGACTTAGGCTATTTCTTCCAGACAAGGCAGGGTTATTATTTTTTGTTGGTTTCTTCCAGGTATGCGATTTCAAAGCGCACAGCCTGTGCAAGTCGCTCCTGCACCTCATCCACCACCCGCAGGAGGTGCATCCGTCGCTAGATGTCACTCCGCTCGTCAACTGCGGCTTTATTGACTCTTAAGGATAGTGTTATTTTATATGTATTATAATGTTTAGTGGACCTATTTCTTTGACACTACTTGACGATGCCTCTTTACAGCTGATTTAAATTTTATATATGTACATATTTAAATAAATTAATTACCCTTTACAATAGGTTACTAACTAAAATAGTAATTTTTCATAAATAATCAACACTTATAATGTAATCATTATAAAATAAAAATGTTGACGAAGTCAATCTTGGAATGTGCTTTCCCTCTTATATATTAATTAGAGTTATGTGAAGGTAACGCGACATGATTTAGAATAAATTATTTCATTTCATTTCATGTAACCTTAAAAAAACACCGCTGTCGTATATTTCATTATATAAATAAAATAAATAAATATTCCGGGACATTGCACACAGCGCCATCTAGCCCCACACTAAGCAAACGCTTGTGTCGTGGGTACTAGATAACGGATATAATACTTGCATACTTTTCTTTTGTAAATATGTACTGTCGTTACTGACAAGCTTACAATATCAGTGATCTGACTTAATATCCTTCATTCTATCAGATCAAAATAAAAATACTTTCTAATACTAGCATTTTAAATCTGATCCACCTTTTGACTATTTATATCGTAAAAACCTTAGACAATAAATGGATTACTGAATAACATGAATCAAGTCACAATATGTACCTACATATGCGTAAAGCTATATAAAAATAAGCACTAAAAACCAGATTAACTTTATGCTAGCAAAATAAAACTTGTACATATTTTGTAAGCATCATAAACTCGAAATAAATGCAAATAAAACATTACAATGAGAATTTTATTTCAAGTTACCATTTTCACAATATTTATAATAAAAACGTGCAAAAACTTGCCAACGACGCCTATTTTTAACAGATTGTCAGAGAAACGGAGCGATATTTTTAATAGAACGGAATTTAATATAACAACTCATTTACAGTATGATCATATTAGAAGAATATGTATGAGCAGGGATCCTATATGTAAATCGAATGATACAAAATTGTGTGCAGTGAGGAAAATAAATGACATTTATGATTTGAAAGATTTCGATAACTCGTGCTATTTGTTTTTGAGTAATATGTGCGATTATCCGGGAAATGGTAAGTTTACTGTTTTAATTTTAAACTGTGTCTATGAATAATAAGTAGTGTCCACCCGCGGCTTCGCTCTCGATCTTTCGGGATACAAAGTACACAACATAGGCTTATGTTACTTATTTCATCACTTTACCCAAAAACACGAAACTGTACAAACAGACCAATAAACACTTTCGCATTTACATAAAAAGCATTATTATATGTTCGGTAATAATATCAATTAGTTTTTTAATTGTGAATAGATTGAAAATTAAAATATAACATTACACAAAATTAAATTTATATACTAGTGACTAGTGGGTGCTCGCGGCTTCGCTCGCATTAACAAGTAAAACTTGCATCCCCTATTTCACGCCTTTAAAAGTGGCATTTCCAAAAATCCTTTCTTAGCGGATGCTTTCGTGATAACATCTACTCGTACCTGCATGCCAAATTTCAGCCCAATCCGTCCAGTGGTTTGGGCTGTGCGTTGATAGATCACTTTGTCAGTCAGTCTCCTTTGAGTTTTAAATATTTAGATTGATGATGGTTATAATATAATTATAGAATACTACATAACGGAAACATCGAGTTGTTCTGCAGTTGGACGTCGACATTACGAAGAGTCCGGAGTTGGCGACTCTATCATAAATTCTACACCTCTGGTCGAGAATGATATGACAAATGTTACTTGGGATAATATTGATGGAAATACTAGTAAGTACTTAATTATTGACTTGTTTATTTAAACTTAAATTAAAATTTATTTAAAAAAAACTTACATATCATACTTAATGTATAAGTATAGGTACTTACCTAATTAAACAAAATTGATGCCTTGTTTTTCAAGTAGGTAATGTATGTATTTGTACTCGGTGAAGCAAAACATCGTAAGGAAACCGACATATTTAAGGACCACAAAACACAAGGATATGTCACATGTCGTATCAAAAGTAGTCTATATGGTACATTAGTGACTAATCTATGTCCATGACAAATTTTATTGAATTCGGTTCAGTCGTTGTTCGATGACATACAGATTTGAAACATTAATTAATTTTTTGCTTGTTTCAAAGATAATATGACAAAACGACAACAATATTATATAGAACAAACTTTGTTCATACAAACTTTAGAAACACTTCAGAAACAACACTAAACAAATCAAATACTGTTTTTTTACATTTCTACCAACGTACTCACGCTTGCCCACTTGCAGCCGCGCCGGGGCTGCGTGAAGCAGCATTCAGCACTTTATACGACATCGCTAGAGCGGCGGACGGACATCCTTGCGCCTCCACATGTCCTAACGTATACCACCCAGTGTGTATGAACGTTAACCGGAACTATGGCAAATATCTCAAGTTCTTCCACTTCGTGAACCACTGCGAGGGAGACAGGTTCTACTGCCTACATTGGAAAGGTAAAATGCACTTAATTTGGTTAATTCTGAAATTATTAAATGAATATTTCAGGACATATCACAACAGCGCCATCTAGCCCCATACTAAGCTTACGCTTGTATCATGGGTAGGTACTAGATAACGGATATAGTAAATATATTATGTATATACTCGTACTTTTTTTTGTAAACACATACCTACTTATTATACATAGAGACGACCAGAGTCCAGACTCAACACAATTGCAAATTTTAATATTCACAATTACTTGTGTCACTCGGGAATCGAACCCGCACCCATAGATTAGAAGGCAAAGCCAATACCAACTAAGCTAACAGGCCAGTCAAATTAGTATTTAATACTTATAGTTTCTTTTTGTTTACTCTCCCTTCACGACCAAACGACTGGACTAGTTTCTCTGAAATTAGGTATGAAGATAGATTATATCATTAACACATGATCATATCTTAACAGATATGCTGTTGTCAAAATAAAACTTCTTTATCTTCTTATCGAATGAGAGTGGCCAACTCTGGTGTTGAGAGTTTATCAAGCCGCTCTAAGGGCCTCTGACTTGACTGTACGACTGACGTACTAGACAAACAGCCAGGACCTATAATTTAACGTGACATCCGACCCACGGAAGCGCCCAAAATGGAATGCCACTTTTTGGTCACCCATCCGCATACTGACCGCGTCGACATTTGCTTAACATTGGTAATCGCATGCGATTGCCTCCGCTAGCTGAGCTACGAGCGCTGAAATAAAACTGCAAGGTTATTATACGTATTGAACACTTTAATACGGTATCATTATATGAACATAAAAACATTCTCTTATATATAAATAACTTATAGTCTTATAATACCAACATAGATCCATTCCATCTTATTAAAAAAACGCGGTTTAAACAAAACTTGGAAAATAAAAAGTAAATTCTTATTAATACAAAACAAAATACCTATCAATTGAAATTTTTTAACACAAAGGAAATTCGAGCATATTATTTTTGAACGCATTGCAAAAATTGCATAAAACAATAAAAAAACACTGTTTGAAAAACTGCTGATTGAACATTGATTATTATTATTAGTAAGGGTTTAGGAGTTAATTTACCTACCTACTTATTTATCAAAAAGTTGAAGTTTAATGTAGTCAAGTTAAACATTGTTTAACACTTACCTATGTACCAACTCAACAAACTTTTTCCAAAAATTTACGAATTACGAAATTAAAACTTAACTTTACTCCTCAGTGGAATCTTAACTTAAATAGTAACACCCCTCTGGTGTCGAGAGTTTATCAAGCCTTTTTTTTTTGTTTAGGGCCTCTGACATGGCTAGCGACTGCCGTACTAGACAAACAGCCGGGACCTGCAATTTAACGTGTTATCGTTACATTATTTAAGTTTTTTTTTGTACTTTATTGTGATATCATAGTAATATTCCTCTTCAACTTCTTCCTCACTAGAGCTTGTATCTGAGTAATATTCCTCTTCATCTTCTTCCTCGCTAGAAGATTCTTGAAGCCATTCTTCCCAACTGTCTTCTGCTATTTTGTAAAGTCTCATTGCAGCCCGAGCATCCTGAAATAATAAAAAATATATTTCAGAACATATCTCACAGCGCCATCTAGCCCCACACTAAGCTTACGCTTGTGTCATGGGTGCTAGATAACGGATATAATACATATATACTTAATTAATAAATAAATTTGACCGGCCCGTTAGCTTAGTTGGTAGTGGCTCTGCCTTCTAATTTGGGGGTCGCGGGTTCGATTCCCGCGTGACACAAATATTTATGAATATTAAAAAAAAATACTTGTGTTGAGTCTGGTCATTTGTATGTATTTATTTATGTCATCTAGTACCCGCGACACAAGCGTTTGCTTAGTTTGGAGCTAGATGGCGCTGTGTGCAATGTCCCGGAATATTTATAATTATTATTATTTATTAATAACAAATAATTTAGATCGTGTGTTCATTATGGTGTCAAAGCTTTTAAATTATATTTTACGAACAATATCTATGCATGTGATTTTTTTTATCCTGTTTTTATCGTACTCATTGGTCTAATTTATAAAAAAAAAACATAGTGCAATTTCCAAACAAAATTTGGATATTTGATTTATTAATTAGATATCAAGCTAAAGTTCCAAAAGACTCGATATTGTAACTAAATATATAAAACTGAAAGGCGACTGACTGATCTATCAACGTACAGCCCAAACCACTGGACGGATCGAGCTGAAAATTGGCATGCAGGTAGATGTTATGACGTAGACATCCGCTAAGAAAGGATTTTTGGAAATGCCACTTTTAAAGGGGTCAAATAGGGGATGCAAGTTTAACTTCTTAATGCGATCGAAGCCGCGAGCACCCACTATTTCATAATAAAAATGCATTTCTGTCTCTCTTGCGTCGTATTCCTCATGACTGAGGGTCGTGACTTCCCCGCAGAATTAATTCATTAGAGGAGTTTTCTTGGGCAGATACATCGTGGTGGGCGTCCAGGTTCTTCTAGATTTAATAGCAAATTAACAAAAAAACAGTTTATTGTAATTTCAGCTTGATGTATTTAAAAAATATAAGAGTGAAAGAGATGACGGACAACGGTCTTTATTTACAATCTTTAAAAAAAACAGCTTTCTAGCTATCACGGTTTATGAGATACAGCCTGGAGAAAGACAGACAGACAGTGGAGGCTTAGTAATAGGGTCCCGTTTTACCCTTTGGGTATGGAACCCTAAACAGTAAATTAGTATAAGGAAAATAGTGTTTAAGAGTAGATTTTGTAAAAAAAAGTGCTATGCCTCAAACTTCTTAGCGACAGGGTAACAATTAATTTTTTTTTGAGTTAGTTCTAATATTGTTAGATTGTATTGTGTGTCATAAATAAATAAAGTATGGCACTTACTTCAACAGAGCTGTGGGCGCCATTTTGTATAGATTGACCGAGAAATCTCTGAGCCAGATATTTTAGTGAGTGCTTATTGCCCTTTCTCTGAAATAAGAATAAGATAGGTATTTTGTATCTAGTATTTCAGATACCTTTTTAGAAAAGTATTTGTATCTGGTATCTGAAATACTTTTTTTTAAAGTATCTTGCATCTTGTATCTGATTTGTATAGAGTATATTATACATCACTGGATATCACAAGCCTCTATACCTACATATAATAAAGCTGAAGAGGGTCGAAAGTCTGAACATAGAAGAAAATGTTTAGAGATGAGATACTTCAAATTGACAGCAGAACACATTCTAAAAATTATGTCTAAAGTTTAGAACCGTCCCTATTCACCCCATTTTACGGTCCTAAATTTTAGTGCAAATGGAGAAATTACAGCATATGATACAAGAAAAGCTATGATAAACTTTAAAAAATTACAAATCTATACTATAATATTATAAAGCTGAAGAGTTTGTTTGTTCGTTTGTTTGAACGCGCTAATCTCAGGAACTACTGGTGCGAATTCTTTTTGTGTTGAATAGACCATTTATCGAGGAAGGTTTTAGGTTATACAACATCACGCTGCAACTAATAGGAGCGAAGAAACAATGGAAAATGTGGAAAAAACGGGGAAATTTATTCATCTTTGAAAGCATCCGTTGCGTGCGCTGCGAAAACGGTTCAAGATACCAAAAAATATGTATGAAAGAATTATTTCTCTTGAAATGATCTAACAAAATGTCAGCAATAATATATGTCTATCTTTTAAGATTAACTCACTAGAACCGTTTTTATGGTAACAACTATTCCACACGGACGAAGTCGCGGGCACAGATAGTTATAACTAAAAATTAAAATTAGTAGGTACCTAAAACTTACAGTTAGGTAAGGAGGGTACTCCGAGGTGTCTCGGGTGTTCCACTCTGGGTGGCATAGACCCTGCACCCTGAGGTCCTTGCCCAGGTCATGCCCCACCAGGATACGGCCCCTGAAAGATAGATAAATCATCATCTACAGCCTGTTTTGTCTGTTGGGTATAAATAAATAAATATTTTTTCTGGGACATTGCACACTGCGCCATCTAGCCCCACACTAAGCAAACGCTTGTGTCGTGGATACTAGATAACGCATATAATATATTTTTTCTGGGACATTGCACACTGCGCCATCTAGCCCCACACTAAGCAAACGCTTGTGTCGTGGATACTAGATAACGCATATAATACTTATATACTTTTTTTTGTAAATACATGCTTATTATACATAGAAATGACCACACTCAATACAAGTATTTCTCCGAAAGTTGGTCCGTAATTCAACCTCTTCAAGTCGTCTTTCGGACCGACGTTCGTGGAGTCGACACATCCTGAAGATGCCTTGTGGAGGCAAAACACGAGAATAGACGAGAAGGAAAACTACAACACTTGAAGACACAGAGTGCGGTGTTGGTAAGATCTTGAGACTCACGGAGGCCACTTTGGTTAGGAGGTGAGGTGTGGCGGCGGTATATGTATACCGGTATATTAATAAAAACTGCTACCTTATTAGGTCTGCCACATCTGCTTTGACAATGTTAAACTGTTGACCGCTTACTAGATGACGTTCAGTGACTCCACTGAACCTTGTTCTATAATCTGTCACCTGAAAAAAATAGTTAGTAAATAAATATTCCGGGACATTGCACACAGCGCCATCTAGCCCCACACTAAGCAAACGCTTGTCATGGGCACTAGATAAAGGATAATATAATACATAATATACTTTAAATATTTAACTATATAAAATAACTACCTATAACTTGAAGGAGTTTCCCCTCTTTAACTTAACTACTTAATTTTTCTATTTAATTAATTATGTAATCTATTTTATATATTTACTTCAGTTCACACATTTAGGTACATAATTATTATGTACCTACGACACTATTTTTATACTACTAAATCTTGACATTATTTTGGCATGTACTTACTTATGTACAACTTTATAAAAATTAAAATATTCTATATTATGTTGTGTTAAATTCAATGAGTAAGTAATTTGCCTGTACATACATACCTATATGTTTATATTATATGAAGCATGAAATATACATAAAACTGTTTTGTTATATCCTCACAATTAAAATTAAATATATTTCTGGATATTCAAGAACACACCCATTCCTTGCTTTACCTTTTTTTTTTTTATCTAAGACGGGTTTGCTCTTGGCCATAGTTTGCCTGATGGTAAGCAAAGGCTATGGCCTAAGATGGAGCGTGCTTACCCGATAAGAACCGATTCACTCTCGCTTTGAAGACCGCTGGAGTATAGTTAGTATAATAGAAAAACTTACCGGTTTCGTAGGTTTAACATATGTATCGTACACACATTTACAATATTCGTTGACCAAAGAAACCCTGGCTACCATATTCACGTAGCCATTTTTCGTTTTACTAAATGCTTCTACCATTTCACAATCTATGGCTAGAGCTTCGGTTAGCAACTGATTCTTGCTCATTTTGCTTTTAATATGTAGATTTATCTGTTGTTATAAAGTTAATTTCCAACAACAATAAAATAATTGGTGGAACTCGAAACGAAACTTTCGCGGTCGCGGGTCGCGGTCTTTCAAAAAGTAAACTAAACCAAAGAGTAGAGTAATTATACCATGACTAAACTAAGCTAACTTAACATAACATACAGGTACCTACCTAACCTAACAAAGAAAAGTTGGAAAATAAACAATGTTGCCATAATGAAAACTTCAGCGCAAAATCAACCCATCTAATATTCCCCAGCTAGATGTTATAATAAATATTTTATTCTAGTTGCAGGCGGTCAGATATACCTACAGAAAAATAAAATTATTACATATTTTCTGTTTTCTGCCAAAAGATAGTAACTAATAAATGATTTTATAGTACTTATCAAGAAATATAAATATCTCTGACATTATAGGTATGTTGTGTGACATTCTCACAATTAAATATCAACAATTATAGTTGATATTTATATTATGTTTAAGAAACATTCAAATTAAATATCGGGATTATTATTTTGGGCTTAGAGCGTTAGCGTAATATATGTTACGTTATTTACTACTTTTTACAAGCTGAGATTTGAAAATATCGCTTAATTTTTCCATTTTTCTGAATATAATATAAATGAGTTAACTAAGTCACGAATAAATTTATTTATAAAATACATATATCATTTCTCATATCACTAATTCCTGAATATTACTACTTAATCTACGACTTTGAGTAGGTACTTATTTAATTGAAATAATTATTGCAAATATTACCTATAGTAAAAAAAAACAAATTTATTATTATTAATTAATTACTTATTACATTAAGTACCAAATTTTTCCTTTTTATATTGTTGTCTTCAAGCATGACGGTTTTCTCACGATGTTCCTCATTACCACCAAGAAAGTGAAAATCCAAATACAACTTCAGAACCGACATTAACAACTTATTTATGTAATAATATAATAGTCCATTCAAAACTCCCCAATAACTTGTAATTTTCTAAACCTGGCAACTGGATGCTGGAACAAAAATAAGTTATTTCGGATACACGCTCAGTGCTAATATAAAAATATTTACAAAAAATGGTAATCGTAAAAGGCAAGAGCTAGATATGACAATAAATGTTTGTAGAGTTCTATTAGAAATAATCAGTATCATGTTGTACCGTAAATTTGTTTTAATTTTTATTTTAGTGGAAATATTAAAAAAGTAACAAAGTTTACAATATTACACTTTAAGATATAACCGAACGAAAAAGTTTTTTGTTTTGTTTGTGACGGCGACGGCACGTCTTTGTATTCGGGGAAATCCCGTCTTTGGAATAAATGTGAAGGTCACAAGATTTGCTATTTTAGAGGGCAGGCAGGCAGCTATTATTTATATAACTACATATAATAAAGCTGTAACAGGTCGGTGTCTGTACATTGAAGATAAGTGAAATAAAATTAGTTGGGGGGGTTTTCATTGATGCAATAGAAAACAAAAACCATGTTTCAAAAAAAAAACTGTTTGTCTGTGTGTCTGTCGGTATGTTTGTTCGTTATAGACTCGAAAACGGCTGAACCGATTAACATTTAGTGTTTATTTAATTTCAATCGGTACGTAAATAAAAAAGTTATGTTCATTTTAAACCTTTTTATCTCAAAATAATGCGAGCGAAGCCGCGGGCGTCCACTAGTAGGTATTATAATATAAGATAAGATAAGATATGTATTTAATGCACACCAAAGAAATTACATACCTAATTAAAGATATTTAAAAACTAATTTAATGCACATTGGGCGGCCTTATCGCCTATAATGTATGTAAGTATATAGGTACCTATATAGTATTAATGTTAGCAATAGGTACTAAAAATGTATTACTTACCTACCTTATTAACGTTATTACTTTTATCTGTTTTAACAACTTTTGGAAATTCCTAATAGCACCAGTACCTACTTCATCTTCTTATCAAATGAGAGTGGCCAACTCTGGTGTCCAGAGTTTATCAAGCTGCTCTAAAGGCCTCTGACATGGCTTAACGACTGCCGTACAATGACAAACAGACCTATGGCCGATGGCGGCATCCAAAATGACATGCCACTTTTTGATCACCCATCCAAAGACGCGTCGACAGTTGCATAACATTGGTAGTCGCTAGCTGAGCTAGGTACGGGCGCTTCAGTACTAAGTTCTATTTACACAGAAAAGTAAGTATATAAATATTATATTCGTTATCTAGTACCCATGACATAAGCGTTAGTAGTAGTTCTCATAATACAAGTGTTTGCATAGTGTGGGGCTAGATGGCGCTGTATGATAATATGTACTTACTCAAATATATATTTATTTGTATTGGTTTCAGAATTGGAGGCGCCTCCAGGTATGAGCTGGCCAGCCATCGCTATGTCCTATTTAGATTGGTCTTACTGCGGAGCTCAGAGGTAACTAAGTTAAATATTACGAACTAGCGGCCCCGCCCGGCTTCGCACGGGCACATAGGTATGCACGATATATACTTAAAACCATCCTTGTTAAAAAAATACTTACTTTGTTTTTAAACACTTACTTTGTTTTTAAACAAGATAGGCTCACGCTTGACTACAACTCGCCTGATATTAAGCAACGTTGTAATCTACGATCTAGCGCGCTTGCCTAGAAGAAACCGATTCAGTCTCGATTTCTAGAACACCAATAACCCGTTGCCTTAGATAAATTACCCACTTGTCTAGATGTAAAGATGTAAAGTAACGCACAAAAGTGACTACTAAGTGGTATAATTATTTTAAACAAAGCACAAACCGACTTCAACTCTACTATAACGTTACTGAACAAATCTAAGCCTATCAGAGAAAACCGCATCAAAATCGGGCTGATAATTCAGAAGATAGTGTATACAGCAGCGCCCCCTGGTGAGTTGTCATCGTAGAATTGTAATAGGTACATAGCTAAAAAGATGCACCCATTAAACCTCAACACATTACAGAAAACTGTATCAAAATCCGACTAGTACCTACTCGTAGTTTTGGAAATATGGATAAAATTTGTTTGCATAAACTTTATCAATTTGTTGGTTTATTGGTTTTTTTCTCAAAAAGTAGGTACTGAGCCGTGAATTGAAAAACAATTAAATTGAAATGAAAAACAATTTTATGGGACCATCTCGGAAACTATCCTCATCGAATAAAAAAATAATTTTTGAAATCGGTTGATAAACAACGGAGAAATCGCGTAACATATCCACAAAAAAAAACTTTCAGAAGACTTGATAACCTCCTTTTTTTGGAAGTCGGTTAAAATAGCATTGAACTGCTATACGCTAATCCCGACCGCGCGCGCGTCCGCGAAAGTAGCTCGTTCAAGAAACATACCTACCTACTATTCCACAGACGAGTTCTTCAAAACAAATAAAAAAAAGATCTAGTTAAATATATCCAATAGTTATAACTTATATAATGTATATTGTGTCTCATATAAGTCATGTATAATTACGGTCAAGTGCAAATCCATTCCTTGTAAAAATAATAATAATGTACAATTGTGGTATTTCAAATTTACGTATAATCTTTTGTTTACAAATAAATTGTTTATCTGTTTATCCGTCAGTACCACAGTCAGTACCGTGTACAGCACAACGAAAAAACTGGGTTTATTTACGGCTTCACATTAGAGATCTTTAAATTTTAATTAATTTAGCTTAGCACGTTACATATAAACCTTCCTCTCGAATCACTTTATCAGCATTTTATCTGTTAAAAAAAACTTTATTAAAACCAGTGAATTCCGGTGTGATGTTTTAAAAATCCAAGCATACATATTACATACCTACAGACACACGCGGGAAGCGACTTTGCTTTATAGATAGTTTTTTTAACTAGAACAGGTTTGCACTTGGCCATAGTTTTGCCTGATAGTAAGCAAAGGCTATGGCCTAAGATAGAGTGTGCTTACCCGATAAAAACCGATTCACTCTTGCTTTGAAAATCGCTGGATTATAGTGCGTCGGGAACAGGGAGTAGATAGATAGATAAATACTTTATTAAAACACCACACATAAAACAATACAAAAAACCTACAAATTAAAATTAGCGTCTTAATTTGCGGCCTTATAACTAAGAGCGATCTCTTCCAGGCAACCAATCTGGCAGGGATATACCTAATCAAATGAATTTTCTATGTAGCAATAGTGAAGAATCCCTTATCAAAGAATACAGAGCAGGACAACCATTATCTAGTCTCCATGATACAGTCGTATGGGGCTAGATGGCGCTGTGTGATATGACTTGAAATATGTATACATATAATATGTAAAAGAAAGTGGTGTAACTATACACCATTTATAACTAAAGAAAGGCTGAACGGATTTCTTTCTTTTTTACGGATTCTTTTTTTAAATATTTGAATTGAATAAAATCCAAAATTTGCTTATTCATTGCCTCTAAGGCGAAACAGAGTTCGCCAGGTCAGCTAGTTTTTAGATTAAACAAAAGAAGAACGCTGGCTGGTTCTTTGCGCAAAGGATTTCAATAACAATCCAGCGTGGGAACGCAGCCAGCGTTCTTGGCTCCATACCATTGTGGATGTTTCAAACTTAGATTAAATGTACGTACATACTCTTTTTAACCGACTTCAAAAAAGGAGGTTATCAAGTCTTCTGAAAGTTTTTTTTTTGTGTGGGTATGTTACGCGATTACTCCGTTATTTATGAACCGATTTCTAAAATCCTTTTTTTTTAGATTATTTATATTTCCCAGATACTTGAACTTCATGTACGTGAGCCAGTCAGCGTCTTCCATGGGCCACTACGGCTGGCTGGAGGGGGACGAGCGCTACTCCAAGATCCTGGAGCCAGACCAGCGGAGACCTGGCTTCGGGTAGCCAGGAGACAGGAGTGGTGCTAAGTATGCCTGCGACGTTGCAACTGATATCAGATACAAAAATTCAAATTCAAAATTTTTTTTTTGCTATAGCTTTACGTTTGACTACAGCCCGCCTGATGTTAAGCATTGCTGCGGCCTAGGGTGTATATGTTTACCTAGAAGATACCTATTAACTCTATATATACTCTGGCCATCTGGTTGTGCTTAACTGGACTACGCATAAAGCCATTTTCCATTTTGTGACTGTTATTCTTCATTCTAACTGAACTAAAGCAGTGCTTTAGTTCAGTTGAATGAAGCACTAGACTTAACTAAATTACTGCTTCAATCTTGTTCATATTCACCAGCAAAATATGCATTTGCAGTAGAATAACTGTCAAAAATTGGTAGGATCTTTACTATATCTGTCAAAATGGTGTCTTTATATGCGTAGTTCAGTTGAGCACCACTAGATGGCGCTGTGCAGTGTTAAAACACGCTTGCAATTGAACTTATATAATACAAAGAGAACACAACAATATGTGAAAAATGCTGCTGTTTATAGTACATTTCTAATGAAATTTTATCAAAGTTATCGTAGGTGTAACTACTTCTACCTACATCAGGCAGGCTATAGTCAATTTCGTGAAAAAAATAAACTTGAGGTAAAATAAAAATACGTATCGTAAAGGTACATACTAAGTATGTTTATTTAATAAAAAGATTTGATTAAATATTATATAGGCAGGTATTGTAAATGTCTTATCCATAGAGATGTTGCATCTACTCTTACTTATTAAGTTTTAAGCGACAAGCGTATTCAATTCGCTTTTAATAATTGCAAAACGTTTTAATAATAAATTGGTATTGTATTGTTATTAATATTGGCGTTACATTATGTGTTGCCACGCAATATAATTATTATTCGGAGCATAATTGTTTACACTTTAACCTACTTCTATATGCAATCTTTATTACTTAACATTAGTTAAAGTAATTATGTCCCATTACCTTTTTATTGCTATTAATAACTTTATTAGTTTTTTGTATGATTTTTTTACTGAAATATGTTTATTAGATTATAATATAGTTACCCTCGGCCTCTAAGGCGGTTTGAAAGCTCCGACGCTAGAACTAACCACTCCCATACGAAACTATCTGTTTGTCTAAGATACCTTTACTTTTTTCTGAAAACCATTAGCGTTGTCGTAGTTTTTTCGGTATTTTTCTTTCTTCTTTTTTCCGTTGTCATTTTTCTTCTGAATAATCTAAGTTAGCAGACTCCAGATTAGAAGTGAACATGTATCGAGACTGTTCCGAAGAAGAACTGCCTGCACTATCCTCGCTCTTTGACACAGACTCTTCTATCTCACTCTGAGACTCTTCTTTAGCATTATCTGATTCTAATGCTTCTATTAATTTATCAACTTTGACGAAGGAGTTTTCGGTTGTTTTAGACTTATTGGTTGAAGAGGTTTTAGATTTAGGTTTTTTTGTTGATGCTGGCATAGTTTTGGTTGTCGTTTTAGGTTTATTCGTAGATAGGTGTTCGGGTTTTATAGTTGTTTTGGGGATTTTTGTAGTACTAGCTTCTGTAGTGGTAGCTTGAACCGATTCAAACACCGTTGTAGGCTTTTTCTCTATTTTGTCAGTTAGGTTTAGATTTTCAGCAATAGATGCTGATTTGTCAATTGTGGCGGTGGTTTTTTCAGGTGGTTCTAAAGATAATTCTTCAGATCTAGCTCGTCTAACGATTTCGGCTTTGGTGTCTATGTCATTTTCAATTGCGATATCTGTAGATTTTTCTGAAGTTGTAACCATCGTTTCCTCTGCGACATGGCTCGATGTTTCGACAATCTGATTTATAGTATCATTCGTATCATACATATTAGTTGTATTTTTAATAGGATTATCGAATGTTACAGTTTTGGTATCAATTTCATTCTCAATTATATCTTCATTATTTTTTTCTGATGTTGAAACAAAAGATTTCTCTGTTTGAGCTATTTGATTGTTTTCAATATTTATCATTGTTGTAGCATTTGTAGGGTTATCTGTGGTCAGAGTTGTTTTATTTGTGTCGCTTTCAGACGTAGTTTCTCTAGATATTTCTGTAGTTACTATCAATGGATTCTCTAATTCAGACATTAGGTTGTCGTCTTTTAAGTTGGTTTTAGTTTTTATTTGATTATGAACTATATATTTTTTAGATGCTGATACTGTTAATACATCTGATTTGTCTACCTGATTGTTTTCGGTATTTTTCTCAGTAGTCATTTGTATAGTCATTTCGGGTGTTACAGCATTGTTATTTATATCTTGCTCGACTGTAGTTTTTAGAGGGTTTTCTGACGAAATTAGCATTGTTTCCGTGGATTTGGTTGTTAGCTTTGTTTCGCTATTTAGTTCTGTAGTAACTTGTATAGGGTTTTCAGATATTAGAGGTTGGTTATTTGTATTTTTCTCAGCCATTATTGCAGAATTTTCTGTCGTTGCTATCAATGATTCATCTAAATGAGTTATGTGATTGGAATCGTAGTCAGTAACATACTCATTTTCATTTTTAGTTATTACCGTCTCAGAATTTTCTGTTGTTAATCCTGAAATTTCAGTTGTTTGTACAGTTTCATCATCTTCCTGAGTTGCTGCTTCTGATGTTATAGTCGGCTTTTCAGTTATCTGACTAATATTGTTATTCTTCTCGGATGAAATTTCTGATCTTTCACCGGTGTTAACTTCAATTTCAGATTCTTTCGATCTTTCCAAGGAAGCATTTATTTTTTCAGGTACCACTGTAGAATATTTATATGTTATTTCTGTAGTTTTTTCAACCGTTGGTCTTTTCGAATTCATAGATGTTACTTCTCGAATTTTCGCTGTTATAGTTTCTAGGGTTTGTTTTGGTAATTCTGAAGAAAAATCAGTATATTTTTCCGTTTTATATTGGTATTCGTTTCCTGATGTCTCACCTCGGTTTGTTTCTGTTGACATTTCTATTACATTTTCTATCACGGTTTCAGATGCATCAGATTTACCTCGTTCTATATTTGCAGTTGTAATTTCAGTATCATTTTCAAATCTTGCTCCTTCAGAATTGTCAGTTGAAACATCAGTTTTTGTTTCAACTCTTGTATAATTTTCCGATGACGTTCCTGTACTTTCAGTTGTAACTTGTATCAACGTTTCGGCTGAAATTCGTAGACTCTCAGTGCTATTTACTGTATTAACTTCCGTTGGCACTTCAGATAAATTATCACCAGACGGTTCTCCTCTTGATTTGTCTGATGTGGTTTGTATTGACGTTTCGTTTGTGATTTCTGTATTTATCTCAGGTAAAATTGCATTCTCTGGCGACGTTCCCGTAGTGTTTTCAGTTTTTGATCCAGGATTTACTGTAACTGTATCTGTCTCAGCCTCACTTTCTAAGGACTTTTCTGATGTAGCTTTTTTGTCATATGGGGCCGTCCATTAATCACGTGAGGCTCTAAAGGGGGGGGAGGGGTCCATAATAAAGTCACGAAAGATCACGAGGGGGGAGGGGGGTGTAGTAACATATCACGTGTATTTATTTTTTCGACTAATGCGCGATATTAAACCGAAAAACAAAAACAATCTGCAAGTCCTGTAATTTTTCTGCTTACCTCTAGGCAATATTGTATTATTTAATTTCAATAAAAGTAGAAAATTAAGATTCTTTGTAGGTTTTAAAAATACACGTGATATATGAGGGGGGGGGTGGGTTAGTCTTAAACCTCACCATGTATCACCACGGGGGAGGGGGGGTTAAAAAATTCCAAAAAAAACATCACGTGATTAATGGATGGCCCCTATGGTGATGTTGTCGATTCTTCAGATTTGATTTGTCTCAGTGCTTTTGTGGTGCTATCTGTACTGATTTTAGGAACACCTACTATTGATATTTCTGATGTTATATCAGTGCTATTTTCGACTGTACTCTCGAACGGATAATTAACTGGTGTTAATAAGTTTTCTGATGTTGCTTCTGTATCATTTTCAGATTTAGTTTCTGACTCTGGTGTACTTTCAATGGGAGTTTCGGATAATAATACCGATGGACTTACAGAAGTAGCTCCAATTGTCGTTTCTACATATCTATCCACTTTGGACTCTGTAGAATTATCTGATTTGCTCATGTTTACTGGTTCGGAATTACTATATTCGTCACCCATCCTTTGGGTTGTTGACTGATTTTCATAATCGTCGATGAGGGTACTCGCAGTGTTAGGTCCGGAGGTATATGAATAGTCAACAACCCTTGTGTAGTTTTCTTCTGATTTGGGCGTATCCTCATCTAAAATTAATCCTCGTTTTACTGTTTGTTTATATGAATAATCTTCTGTTTGACTATCTGAGTAAGAAATTTCAGATGATAAATTTACCTCAGATTCATCCGATACTGCTTGTTTATTTTCTGTGTAAGGTCCATCAAGATTATCTTCTGGTTTGGGACTTACGTCGCTAACGTCATTAACGCTAGTTGTTTCTGTCGATTCTTGGTTACTGTTATTGCCTTTTACAGATTCTGGGTCTAGATTTCTTTCTATGTTTGTTTCACTACTGTTATTTTTAGCTGTTGAACTTTCAGATATATTTTCAGCTGTTGATGCGCTTATTTCGGAAATGTTGGTGGCATTGACAATAGAGCTATGATTCATATCAGATTCAATGGACAAATTATTATTACTACCATAAGCATCTCCTTCATTTTTAGCGTTAGGATTGTTGTTTTTACTTGTGCCATTGCTAGAAGTAATCAATTCCGAAGAATTATATTTTACATCCCCAAAATGATCGGTTTTATTCTCACCATAACTGTTTGTTGTGTTCAGATCGAAGTCATCATCTTCACCGGCCGTAATAGCTGATCTTGCATACAGTCTTTCTGAACTACTCAATTCACTGTCGTTAACTTTATCAATTTTATTTGAATCGTAAGTTTGTGTCGTGGTACTTAATCTGGTAGTTTGATTTTCATTTTCAGGTTCTTGCGTTGTCGTATTTGTCATACTAGTTTCAGTGGACTCCTGCATTTTTGTAGTATATTTCCTTATGTCAGTTTTATTGAAAATTTTCTTCATTGTATTGATTTCCAAAGTACTATTTCCTATTATATCAGCTTCTGTAGGAACAGAGATAGAAATATCTGCCTCGTCTACAGTTTTGGTCTGTACTTGAGTTTTATCTGTCGTTTCAAATGATGCTGATTGATTGTATGACATATTCAAATCATCGGTGTTTGAAACATTATAATTTTTCGTTTGTTTGTTTAAAAATAGTGGATTTTGAATAACAGTGTCAAATTCTGTCGTAACCTCTATATTTTCCTTTACGTTAATATATGTATCTTTGCGTTGTTGCTCTCTTTCAGAAGTATTATAGGAATCTTTCTCTAACACAGACGTTGGATATTCTTTATTGTCATCTAAGTTTTTACTAAATTTGGTAGACCTTGCTTCGTTTATGTTGTCAAAATCATTTATAAAACCATAATAGGAATTTTTTTGTGAATATTTCGTAGTTATGTTTCCAACATTCTCTTCCGTTCCAGTATCGTTTAATTTGTCATACTCGTTTTCACTGTAATCTGTTTCTGAATTGGCATTGTATCTCGAAGTAGTAGACTCAATATTTGATTCCGTAGCATCTGACGTTATGTTATTTAAATTGGAATTTGATCTCGCTTGATTGGGTTCGTTATAGATTGTTGAGGTATTATTATTTCTAGATATTACATCATTTTGATTTTCTAATTGAGTATCTTCTTCATCAGAAGTTCTGACATTATGTTCAGTACTTAAATTGAATCCGTCCTTTGGTTTCGGTTTTGTTGATATTGTAGTACTTTCTGTCAAAGTCGATTTGTAGTAATCATTGTATTCTGATTCTGGTTGCTCAGTAGATTTAGCTAATATGGACTCTTCACTATCTTTCTTGTTGCTGAAAACATCAACGACATATTCGGTTTTAGGGGTTTGTATAGTAAATACTTTATCAGTAGTTACGCTAGTAGTAAAGCCTTCAAAAGTGTCAGAAATTTCACCTTTTACTTCAGTGCTTGTAGGAAAAGATCCATACGTGACATAGCCAGTATTATCAATATTGTTTTCTAAAACTTCTCCAGGAATTACTCTAGCGCCGAATATGTCTCGAGTCAAATCTATTTCATCTGGTTTGACTTGTTTAATCAACTCTTTAGCTTGTTGGTAAGAGGTTTCAGAGATATCAAAACTTGGTTTTCCTTCGACCAAATGACGGAAAATATCATTGTCACTTCTAGCATAAGTTGTGTTTACTAGTTTTTGTGTTATATCTTTGGCATTGTTTTTTGGGAAAGCTTTTAGTTGTTTATCATTCTTTTGATTTTTTTCTTCAAAAATATTATTATCTTTACCACTGGCGATTGTAGTCATTGCCATTTTAACTTCTTCTGGCGTTTTAGCTGTTTTCAATATATCTGCCAAGTTTCTGGATAAGATGGCTGAAACAGTGTTACAACATTAGTTTTGGGTAGGTACTTTTTCATAACTATGAGAACTCAAACAACTTATCAAGATAAAATCTTATAGGTACTTATTATCATCACATCATCAAACAATTAATATTAAAAGTGTCTGAAAATCTTACCATCTCTAACAATAGGATCAATTTTGTCCAATTTTATAGCACGACCTTTATTTTTTGCCGCCCGATTCTTCCCATAATGATGGTGTTTATCTTCTACTTCTTTCTTGAACCGAGAAATCCATTCCTTAGGACTTAGTTGCAGATCTACAGCACTATTACCTTCATATTTATGGCTTGCTTTGTTAAACAAACTATCTTTGTCTAAAAAACTTCCTCCTTCGTTATCAAATAGGTTACTTAACTCTATGCTTGGGACTCCTTTATCTTTATTGTCGGCCATTTTGTCCTTACCAATAATATTGGTTTTTAGTTTGATTTTTTTGGATCCAAACAATGAAGGTAAGTCTCCAAAACGGTCTTCAATGTATTGTACGTTTGCATAATGAGAACTGATTGGTAATTGACCGTTTTTGTGCCCTGAAATAAATAGGCAAGAATTAAAACACCATCCAAAGTTGTAGAAGAAAGAGCATAGTAGATATTTTTTATATTATTACTAGCTTTTGCCCGCGGCTTCGCATGCGTTATTATAGATAAAGTGAACCTTCCTCTTAACTAAAAAGTCCATCAAAATCCGTTGTGTAGTTTTAAAGATCTAAGCATACATACATGCATATTATATACAGACATAGGGACAGACGCGGGTAGCGACTTTGCTTTATACTACTTATGTAGGTAGTCTTCTTCTTCTTGTCGAATGAGAGTGGCCGACTCTGGTGTCGAGAGTTTATCAAGCCGCGCTGAGGGCCTCTGACATGGCTTAACGACTGCCGAACTAGACAAACAGCCGGGATCTACAATTTAACGTGTCATCCAACCCACGGTATGTTGTGATTCATATCGATATTAAATAAATAATGATTACTTACCATATTTATGATGCGACAGTCCGTACAGATAGTCAGACTCGTCAGAGTGGTGGTGAGGAGACACCACGCGCGGCCGCCCGTGCCGGTCTGTTACTATCTTCGAGTTGTGGATGTTCTGCAATTACATCAGTATCATTAACACAAGTAACTAGATTTTAATATGTAGCTATATGTATAGCTATGAAGCGCCCGTAGCTCAGCTAGCGGAGGCAATCGCATGTGTGCACCAATGTTAAGCAAAGGACGACGCGGTCAGTCCTTGGATGGGTTGTCTAATACGGCCATATCAGAGGCCTTTAGGGCGTCTTGACTAACTCTCGGCACCAGAGTTGGCCACTCATTCGATAAGAAGAAGACTAGCTTTGGCCCGCGGCTTCGCACGCTTTATTTAATATACACATAAACCTTCTTCTTGAATCACTCTATTAAAAAAACCTACATCAATATCCGTTGTGTAGTTTTAAAGTTCTAAGCATACATACATACAGACAGATGCGGGAAGCGACTTTGCTTTATATAAGTGATAGTGATATTCCGGAATATTCCACACAGCGCCATCTAGCCCTATACTAACCAAAAATTAAAGCTACGAGCTATAATATACGCTATAGGATTGTAACTCCTTACAAATGTTGCGTCGAAAATACATTAAATACATTTCTTCTCTCTCCAAAACATCACTCTCACACAAAACTTGCTCATGATTGGTTATGATGCCGAAAGTTTAGTCGCAGTTGGTCGCGAAAAGGCTAAGCTCAACTCAACCGCGGCGGTGGCGGTTGACCTTCTCATGTAGTATTTTTTAACTCATCCTTTCTATGATATAGTTTTTTTGTAATTGGTAATAAAATAATATTTATAGGTACTTTAACAAACCTGAGCAACAGACAGCAGATATTCTTTCCGGAATTTCTCTAGGTCGGCCATTTTGTGAGCCTCTTCTTCGTTGTCACCGCCATTTTGTTCATATTTTGCGAGACCTAGTTTTCTCTCCTCGCGGTCCAAGAGTTTCATTATCTGCTTTCTGAAGCGTTGTTTTTGTAATACATTAACTGCAAATAATGATTATTTAAATGTATAAGTACTATATTTTAAAATAGGGGGGAAATCCAAGCTCATGTAACTACTCCGAAATAAAAAAGCACATAGATCTTAATAAAAGTCTAAAGGTGGTGTAAGTTATCCAGCCCACATATAAGTATACGTAGGTATATCGCTTTAAGTATAAACTTTTTATTGCAAGATGTTTTTGAAAATAAAATCATTATAGGTATGTCAAAAAACATAATACTGATAAATCAAAAACTAAACAGGTTAAAAATAGAAATGATATGCATAAAAATATTATAATAAAATAGCTCCTATATAAAAAGTTTTATATAGGTTTGCAAACAATAAGTATAATTAAAAATAATTCTACTTACATTTTTATAAGTACCTACTCGTATTTTGCAACAACACACTTTTTACTTGGGTATAATAATAATCATTTATTGTTAGTTATGATTTTCAAGAAAGTTTTTTGTAATTTTATTCTGCCCTATATAAACATTTATGAAATCAAATGTTTTAAATAAACCTACCTATTTTTTTATATTTCAAAGTTTTAGTAAATTAATAGTCTCTCACATGAAATAAATAAATACTAATAACGAAAGGAAAATAAAAAAAAATGTATCAATGCACAATATTTATTTATTCTATAAAACATTCACAAAATATTTGCAAACCTATATAAGTAATAAACGCTGTACCTAGATGCAGGAACAAATTTAAAAACATAATTTAATCATTGAATTGAAATATTAGTCGCAATGTCTATAGAACAATACGACAAGACTCCTTTGTCAGTTGTAAGTTATTGTTCCACATGATCAAGCAGGATTGATCGTCAAAGTGATCAAGCAATATAATTTATTGCATAATCCATTTAAGCAAAATAATTTTGATAGTGTCATCTCTATACGTCAAATTTGCAGAAAATGTATACATAAATGACAGATGTCAAAATTATCATGGACAAAGTATAAGATAGGGACAGTCCAATGAAGTGAGAAACCTAGGTTTATATTTGAATGGAACAGTCTGAGACTATTGTCATGCTATTCCTGCAGCTCGGTTTTAGCAACCAAATTCGTACAAATTAAAGTAAATTAGACAGACACCTTAATATAAGCATTTATAAGCCCACGCTTGCTACATTGGCTGACTCACCAGCTGACACCCCCGTCCCAGCACTTGCTGCAGCAAAGGCCCCTGCGTTTGCTCCTGCAGTAGCCCCCGCCCCAGCACTTGCTGCAGCATTAGCACCAGCATTTGCTCCTGCAGTAGCCCCCGCCCCAGCACTTGCTGCAGCATTAGCACCAGCATTCGCTCCTGCACTTGCCCCCGCCCCAGCACTTGCTGCAGCATTAGCACCAGCATTTGCTCCTGCATTTGCCCCTGCCTCAGCATTTGCTGCAGCATTTCCTCCTGCATTCGCACCTTGATTTGCTCCAGCGCTGGCTTCTTCTTCAGAATTTTCTTCTTGATTTGCCGCAGCGTTTGCGTCAGAATTAACTTCTGCGTCAGCATTTCCTTGTTCATTTGCCCCGCCATTTGCTCCTGAGTTGGCTTCAGATCCTGCTTTTGATTCAGTGTTTCCACCTTGATTAGTATTACTTCCCTCTTGTACATCTACACCAGCATTTGTGTTGTGTCCGTTGCCAGTTCCAGCTTCAAATCCATCATTGTTGCCAACATCAGTTTGTTCTTGTGAGTTGCCACCAGTGTTTGAGCCAACATTTTGACCATTGTTAGAACCAACGTTACCATTTTGACGATTCCCTTGTCCACCATTTCCACCACCTGAAGCTCCTGTTCCAATACTGGTGTTTCCTGATTGGCCGTTATTATTGCCACCATTTACATATTCCCCTGAATCTCCATCTGAATTTTGATTCATACCATTATTAGCTCCTGTACCACCATTTATATTGCTTTCTCCTTCATTACTGGCGCCACCATTTTGGTTTCCGCCATTGTTTGATGTTTGTGAAGAGTTAGATTGTAGCCTGGAAGATTCTGCGTTTTCTTTTTGGAAGTTATTGTTTGATTGACTCTCTCTGCGAGTGACGGTCTTGCCATTTCTGTCTTTAGCTGAAAATAACGCTTTATATTAGAATGGCTTTTGAATAATTTTGATATTTACTCATAATTTTACAATTGTGACAATATCACACACTCTGATGATGTCTGATCTGATGATTAACGCCTTTTTAAAGAAGGCTGTTAAAAATGTTACTTACTCTGTTCTTTCTGGTAATCGCTGCCTTGAGCAGTCTCTTTCTTATCGTGTTCTTCAGTAACAGATTGGCTTTGTGAAGAGCTCGGTTCTAAGCCTTCACCTAGTGACCATTCTTTATGTTCTTTCTTGTTAGATTTGTCGTGGGTTTCAGTTGTGTTGGAGGATTGGGAACCAGATTCATAAGAACGACTGTGATCTGTTCCGGCACCTGAAATGAATCAGAATTAGTATTGCTTTTCGTATCTTCCTATATTCAGTTCAGCCATTTTATTTACTTTTGATAGTCACGCCTCCGAAAACAATATTTGTTTACGAGTTTAACAGTAATACAATACATCCTGGATACTTTCTAGTGATGAGATATTCAATAATTTTCCTATTTCCTCAGATTTTTGAGTCTATATTAGGTCAAAATCCCGTTTTTACAAATATAGGAAAGCTATAACCTATTGTTTAACGTGACATGGTAAAAATATCTGATTTATTATGAACAGTGCTTATAATGTCAAAAACAGGAAGGAAAAAATTAAACGTACCTAATTAAACATAAACATAAGTAGTAAGTAGTAAATCTACTACAAAAAGCACTTACAAAATGTTTAGGAAAGTCAAAGATGTTGTAATAAAATTGTTAATACCTGACTTTTCCCGATACGTTTGGCTCGCGCTGTCAGTTTGTTTGCTATCTTTCTCATGTTCGCTCTCAGTATCTTCTGTCCCCTTCACTCCAGAGGTACCGACTGAGAGAGACTGCTTCTTTGTTTCTGTCTCTTTCTCCCTCGTTGAGCTTGTGGAGTTCCTCTCGCTCGTACCGCTCGCGCTGTGCCCGTGGCCATCTAGAAATTAATATAAAATTACGGTCTTATGTTGCTAAAACCATGTTAAGGTCTCTCTCTTTTAGTCTTATTTCCCCATGACTGAGGGTCGTGACTCCCCCGCAGAATTAATTCGTTAGGTGAGTTCTCTTGTGCAGAAACATCGTGGTGGGCGCCCAGCTCCTTCCACGGAAGACAGATGTCCTCGGATATTGTGGTCCTCAAACAACATCGTCCGCCTGATGGTCAGAGCTGTGTCAGTGTTGTGTAATGTAATGTGTGTAATCTACCTACTTCTACATTCATATAATTTTCACTAATAAGTATAGTGAATGTTTGAGAGTGTGTGTTTGTCTTTCCATCAATTTGGTAGAAAAATTAGGAAACAGCTGTTGTATTAAATGTGCAGAAAAGGGTACCGTAGCCTTCAACGGCTGAGAAGATTGTTATATTATATAATGACTAGGTTTTGCCCGCGGCTTCGCTAGCGTTATTATACATTATAATCCTTCCTCTTGAATCACTCTATCTATTAAAAAAACTGAATCAAAATCTGTTGTGTGGTTTTGAAGATCTAAGCATACATACAGACAGACTTTGCTTTAACGTGTGTCGTCATTTGGTTTTTGATGTGTAGATATTGAATGAAAATGCTTGCTTTGCCGGCGCGGCAAGGATGATAAGATAATTCAAACACTGGTATATAAGGATGTATAGAAGTATATTGTGACCCTCAATTAGATTACCATTCTAACTTATATACTTAACACTACGTGAGGTACGTGCTACCATGCAAACAACATCTTATCTTTATATGCAGATAAAAAGATGTCGCCTTATGCTCCTGGCACACTTGCCATCATTTATATAGGTACCTTCGCTCTAATTTTTAGGTCTAGATTGACCGAACTACTTACTACAATGCGAACGTCTTTATTAGTCCTGAAGATCCTACACGCTATGCGGACGTCGTCGTAGATAAAGTTCTTGGAGGCATGAAACGCTGGGATGCTCAGCACTTCGTAGATAAAGTTCTTGGAGGCATGAAACGCTGGGAGGCTCAGCACTTCGTAGATAAAGTTCTTGGAGGCATGAAACGCTGGGATGCTCAGCACTTCGTAGATAAAGTTCTTGGAGGCATGAAACGCTGGGATGCTCAGCACTTCGTAGATAAAGTTCTTGGAGGCATGAAACGCTGGGATGCTCAGCACTTCGTAGATAAAGTTCTTGGAGGCATGAAACGCTGGGATGCTCAGCACTTCGTAGATAAAGTTCTTGGAGGCATGAAACGCTGGGATGCTCAGCACTTCGTAGATAAAGTTCTTGGAGGCATGAAACGCTGGGATGCTCAGCACTTCGTAGATAAAGTTCTTGGAGGCATGAAACGCTGGGATGCTCAGCACTTCATTCATATAGCCCAGTCTGGATACACTTATGATCGTTTTTAATTATTTTATTTATTATCATAAACACCTCTTCCTACTCATTTTAAGATTATATCCCTGCCAGATTGGTTGCCTCGAAGAGATCGCTTTTAGCGATAAGGTCGCCAATTAAGACGCAAATTTTAATTTCTATGTATTTTTTTGTATTGTTTGATGTGTGGTGTTTTAATAAAGTACTTATTTATCTTTGTACGTACCATCGTGCTGGAACTCGTCCTCTTTATATACCATATCATGTCACACTAATATAGTGAAAGTGTGTTTGCCTGTCTATGAAATTTAGAATGAAAAATGGAGAAACAGTTGCCGGTATTGATTGCAGAAAACGGTTACAAAGATTATTATTATATTATCAATTTGGTTGCTAATGTGTTTTAATACACAGAAAACATCACAATAGTCGTAGGTTTTTAATGAACTGGTTACAGAAAACAAAAAATATAAAACAATTTTGACACAGTGCACGCAGCACATCAGCAGTTTGCTGCTCCCCCATATTAATCAAATAAATAATAAATAAATAAATGGCTTACCATCATGCTCGAACTTGTCCGCCTGATGGTTAGCGCTGTGCTCTGTGGCCTCGCTGTGACTGGTCTGCGTGTTGGAGACTGTCAGCTGACCACCCTCCATACCGACCGAGGGGTCGTTGCTACCGGACGGTATACCGAAACCTGGGCCTGTAGGTACAATCACAATATTATACAGGCGAAAATGTGTACGATTGTGCGAATGTGTGCGTGTTTCTTACACGATTAGAAAGAAAGAAAGAAAACATTTATTGGTAGGTATGTAGTGGAAGGAATGAACTTAAATTAGTAAGAAGATTATGTAAGAGCTATGGCTACACTAATAAATATTATAAGTACACAGATATACAAAATAATATTCATGGTGGAAGTACTATAGACTCGCAAGAAGCGCATCTACATTTTTTTTACATAATATAGGCTCACGCTTGGCTGCAACTTGCCTGATGTTGAGCAACAATAATATAACACAACGTTATGATCTACGGTCTAGCGCGCTTGCTTAGAAGAAACCGGTTTACTCTCGACTCGAAGTCCGACAAATTATAGATCGAGGGGAATAGAGAAAGATAGCGGGATTACGGAACTCTCTCTGCCTGGAGCCCTGTTTCTAGAAAATTATTATAAATCTAATTCATCATTTGGTAAATGGTTTCTTCTAGGCAAGCGTGAAACATCTTATATTACAATGGTCAGTGGTGCTTAACATCAGGCAGGCTGTAGTCTGTAGTCAAACGTGAGCCTATTAACGCCAAGATCAATTTTTTTAAAAACTTGAAATGAAAATAGATTAGCCGATTTTTAAGACAAAGTAATTTAAGGCAACATAAATATATTTTATTATTATTACTCACGTGGTCTGGGCATACATTCCACTGCAGCCAAAATCTGTTAAAAAAACATAATTATTACTCATGTTCCGTAATATAACTAACATCAGTGAAATTTACTTATTAACCATTAATTACGCATAAATTTAATATAAAAGGTCTACCTACTGTTCTCTTTTTGACCGACTTCAAAATGGAGGTTATCAAGTCTTCTGAAAGTTATTTAATTTTGTGGGTTGTTACGCGATTATCTTCGTTGTAATCAAATAATTTAGTAGTTAATTGTAAGTAAATACGTTCTGCTTTATTTTAAATAGGTAATAGATAAACTAAAGCCAACAATAGCGAATTCCTGTAGGTAGGTACTAGTGGACATTTTTCTCATTTAATATTGTTTCAGTATTTTAAATTTTAAAAACGAACAGTCTAAAACGATTTCCAATACGTTTTTTGTATATCTATTTTATTTATTTATTTATATTAATATTAGAAAACTTTACCAGAAGCTGTGTTTCCTGCGAACTACAATCCAGGGGTCTTCAAATCTAGAGTTAATAGGTATCTTCTAGGTAAGCGTGTTTCACCCTAGGCTGCAGCAATGCTTTTAACATCAGGCAGGCTGTAGTCAAACGCAAACCTATCCCACGTAAAAAAACATTACCTACAATCAAATTTTATCTTAAAACCTAAGTTTATGTTGATAAAATGAAACAGTTCTCACTACATACACTAAGGAACCTATATTATTATTACTAATCTCTATACTATGGTATGTAAAAGGCGGTAAGTATATAAAAGTATAAAATATAAAAACCTTACCCCAAATAAAATGGCCAATTTCATCGTAACTAGCGTATAACACACACCTCTAAATAATGTATAATGTACATATAATACATTTAATATAGTATACTTACTCATATATTGGTATTACATTCATATAAAAAAATACAAATGTCTGTTACCTTCCTATAAACTATTTAGGAGTAAGTTCTCCCCCACACTAAATAATACAAGAAAAAGCTAAAATTTGTTCCTTTTTTACACTCAAACGGCTGAACCGATTCGGATGAAATTTTCAATAGATATAGATTAGATTCTATATTAACATATAGACTACGTTTTGTTTCGGATTAACGCAAGTGAGACCGTAGGGCGCCGCTAGTATAGTACATTTACTTGTTAATAATGTAACAGAATCGAATTCAAAGTAAATAAGAAAATGTCGAATTTCGAGACGGCTGAGCAAATACGAAGCAAATTCAACTTGTAGCAGGAAATATGAAGGTTTTTTTTTTAATATTAATAGGTGGGTATATTTGTAGGGTCTTTCAGAAATTCGAAAAGATTTTACTAGGAAGCCAACTGAATCATATGTTTATTAACCAATGGCCATTTCAAAGGAAAAATGACTATGTACTTACCAAATATTTGGTTCATTTCATTTATGTTTTCATAAAAGAAAACCTTCTGTTCAGTAAAAGAAATTACCCATTACATACTCGTATAGGTACGAGTACATATAATATAAACTATGTGAATTATCATTTTCATATATAACCTTTGCTTTCAGGCTTTTGCTTACCATCAGGCAAAACTATGGTCAAGGGCAAACCCGTTTTAATAAAAAAAACTTAAGAGAGCCTACTCCATCTTTTAAATTCGTTTTCTTTTGACACCTTGGTGATATTTCTTGCGTCCAGAACGCGACACCTATAAAATATAATACATAGTCAAATAAGGATCTCTAAAACGTCTTATAAATAAGGAAACCAGAAATATAAGTGATCCAATAAATCAATATATTACAAACCTATAGATAGGTACATAACATCAGTCAACATATTTTGTGTATCAATGTGTCAACGAGAATGTTCCAAATCTGTTCAGCCGTTTGAGCGAGAAGACAAAGTGGCATTTCCAAAAATCCTTTCTTAGCGGATGTCTACGTCATAACATCTACCTGAATGCCAAATTTCAGCCCGATCCGTCCAGTGGTTTGGGCTGTGCGTTGATAGATCAGTCAGTCAGTCAGTCACATTTGAGTTTTATATATTTAGATAGATATTTTGTTTTTTTATTTATATGCAGTGTACCTGCATATAAATAAAAAAATAAAATATCTCTCATTCTTATCAACTTTCATGTTTTTTTATGCAATATACTGTAAATTAATTGCTTACCGTCAGGCGTATTACGGTCAAGTGCAAACCTCTTGTAAAAAAAAAGCATACGCGATATTAGATTATGTGTTTGTAGAATAAGTATTGTTTTAAATAATTAATGTAATTGGCTTCGGCCGTTTTGATTATTATTAAATAAATAAATTAATTAGACGTGAGTAAAACTGTTCCGATTACATATTGATAATAATATCTCACGATAGTTTCAATAATAAAATATTCACGCTTGAATACAACTCGCCTGATGGTAAGCAACGTTGTAGTCTACGATCTACCGCGCTTGCCTAGAAAAAACCTGATATTGAAAACAGTTAAACAAATTATTATAGTTCAAGGGAAACAGAGAATCTGGTTAGTAATTCCACGGTTTGGTAGTTTATAAAATAATTGCGATTTTATATGAATTCTGTTCTTACTGGGTAACCACGCTCCATCCTAGACCGTTATGATCGCTCACCATCAGGCGAATTACGGTTAAGTGAAAACCCATACCTACTTTAAAAAAATAGTATGACATATGGCGGCCTTATCGCTAAGAGCAATCATCACAGCGATTTTATGTTATTTTAACGATTCTGACCTCACTTATGTTAATATTATTATCAATTTTATATAAATGTACGTATTTAAGATACAAGTTTGTATTGGCACAGATGTTCTGATATTATTCCTTTATTTGTATATGCAAATCCAAATTCATTTGCGTGGGTGACGCATATAGGTAATTGTAACAACGAAAATATGAAATCAACTTATATATATAATATATTCTATTATGTAAGTACTAGCTTTTGCCCGCGGATTCGCACGCTTTATTTCGGGATAAAAGTATCCTATGACACTCCCTACGTACCAAAATTTTTTATGATCTGTTCAGCCGTGTTTGTGTGATGAGCGTTCAGATAAACAGAGACACAAATCTATACTAATCTATACTAATATTATAAAGCTGAAGAGTTTGTTTGTTTGAACGCGCTAATCTCAGGAACTACTGGTCCGATTTGAAAAATTATTTTTGTGTTGAAGAGACTATTTTATCGAGGAAGGCTTTAGGCTATATAACATCACGCTGCAACTAATAGGAGCGAAGAAACAATGGAAAATGTAGAAGAAACGGGGAAAATTATTCTCTGAGGGCTTCCGTTGCGTGGGCTGCGAAAACGGTTTAGGATATCAAAAAAATGTGTATGAAAGAATTATTCCTCTTGAAATGATCTAAAAAAATGTCCGCAGCAGTATATGTCTATCTTTTATAGTTAACTTACTAAAACCGTTTTTATGGTAATAACTATTCCACGCGGACGAAGTCGCGCGCACCAGCTAGTACCAGATTAAAAAAACTAAGTAAACACCCGTTGTGTAGTTTTATAGATCTAAGCATACAGACACAGGGACAGACGCGGGAAGCGACTTTGCTATATACTATGTAGTGATATATTTAGGACCGAGCAAGCGAAGTATCTGTACTGAAATATTCGTTCGCAATCACCAAAGTTAAGTGAAGATCCACAGTACATCCTTGGATAAAGTTACCTTATACTGTACTGTACTAAAAAAATGAATGAAAACCGAAAAAAAAGTATTTTACAACTACATATGTAGTCGCTTCCGTGGATTGGATGTAACGTTGGACTTACATACTGGCTGTTAATCATAGTACTGCAGTCGTTAAGCCATGTCAGAGGCCCTTAGGGCGGCTTGAAAACTCTGACACCAGAGTTGGCCACTCTCATACGAACTAACTTTTATGGCTAATTGGCTCACGCTTGACTACAATTCGCCTGATGTTTAGCAACGTTGTAATCTACGATCTAGAGCGCTTGCCTAGAAGAAATCTTAACAGTACTAGCATAGAATATATATCTTTGATGTACACCATAAAAACACAGAAATTACAAAACAGAATACTTAGATTAAAGGGCTGCACATTGGGCGGCCTTATCACCTTTGGCGATTTCTTCCAGTCAACCTTTTGGATAAACATTACTTAGAATATTATGTATGTATATATATGAAGTAAAAACAAGCATTTTCTTGAAAATATACATTTAATTTCATTATACATAATATACAACATAATTAATAAATACTACATAATATATATGTAGCTGTCAAAGTAAAATACATGTTTTTGTAAACAAATTCGTATATTTGACTATTATTTAATGCATTTACAAATTGATTTGATTTAATTTTCCTAAAACGAAATAAATCTTAGGTCCACTTGCATAATAAATCTTACACATTACCGCGACAAAATTACTAAGTTAAAAGCGGATTAAATGTGATTAAGTATCGTTGTGCAAGTGAGTTTAAAACATAGAATGCTAGTTTTGTAGTTTTAAAATCCAATATTATTTTATGAAAAAAGCATTTGTGGTAAATTTTGATATTAAAATAAATTTTTAACAAAATTTAAAAATGAATAAAATACACAAGAGAAATCAAAACAGTCCTACAAGTAAATATGATTAGAGTAGTTTCAGTATCTAAGTATACACAATACATTTAACCGTAAACCTATAGATTAATAGTTAAAATCTTATTCTAAAAATAGAGTTAATTTTACAATTAATTTGGATATGCTACTTTAAATAAGTGCGTTTTATATTTTCTAGCATTACCCCTTGTTTGTAAAACCTACTATTTTAGTCGTATTTCTAATGACTGAGGGTTGAGACTCCCCCGCATAATTAGTTAGTCAGGCAGGAGTATTGGCCCAAGAGAATTTCCCCAACTTTATAACATTGTGTAGCGGGGCGACGAATCTTGAGGAAAACAGTCGGAACTTGGTACGATAATTTATTATGGCAAAGTTCTACAGTTGAGCAAACCGAACAACATAGGCTCTGCCTGACGTGAACTCCGGGGAGAGGGGTCAGACGAGAGGGGAGCTGAGGAACGTGGGAGCGCAGGAGGAGGAAGCGGTCGTCTACCGAGTACCGGTAGTATCATATCAACGTCCCAACAAGGTGGAAGCGCTGAAACCGCGCGGCGTCGGTATCGGATCGGAGCTAGTGTATGGTAATATTGGTCATGTATTCAAGATACTTGTCCCAAGTCCCAAGTAACAATGGTGGAAGCAAGATCTTTGCTTTGCCACAATACCAGGAAGGAGCTCGGATAAGGAGGCTTTTTTTTTCTCCCTTGATCGACGGCCGCGTCACTAAAATAGCGGGCGATTGCAGAATCGTGGCGTTTGCGTGTGCTAACCTACTAGTGGCGCCATCTATTGGTAATCTTTGGAAACGGTGCAAATGGCTGTTACAATTGAAAATAAAAAGTCGGTTCTTGTTGTTCAAACATCACACACAAACAATCAAAATACTTACCAACTTCAAATTAGAACGTTGATTATAATCATTGGGAGAGGAATGAAATTCCTTGGTCATTGGTAACATTGAGAGAAGAAAACAAATTTTAACAACAAGAATTGACTTTTTATTTTTAAAATTCTGGACTAATGCTTAAACCACATTTCCTAATAAGACGGTAGGTACATATATGTTTTTGTCAAGACTCTCAGTAATAAGAAATACGACTCAAGGAAGCTGATCTGTGTTCCTCAGTTTTATAAATATAGATATAGAGAAGTGACTGACTGACATAGTGATCTATCAACGCACAGCCCAAACCACTGGACGGATCGGACTGAAATTTGGCATTCAGGTAGATGTTATGACGTCGCATCCGTTAAGCAATGATTTTTGGAAATGTTACTTTTAAAGGGGATGCAAGTTTTATTTCTTTATGCGAGCGAAGCCGCGGGCGTCCACTAGTATAATATTAAACGCAGTACACAGCATGCTTAGTTCTTGAACATCTAACGCTATGCCAGTACCAAACAAGGCTAGCTATAGCGCTCACTTCGCTCGCCAGCAGGCTCATGAAACGCAACACGAGATAAGTTTCTCGTTATATTTGTCGACAAACAAAAAACGTATGGAATATTTTCAACAGGAATTTTTTCGTCGTCGAGGGTCGTGACTCCCCCGCAGAATTAATTCGTTAGGTGAGTTCTCTTGAACAGATACATCGTGGTGGGCGCCCAGCTCCTTCCACGGAAGACACATGTCCTCGGATATTGTGCTCCTCAAACATATCGGTTTCCACACGATGTTTTCCAACAATCAAACTGTCAAAATGTTGCCAATAACTTCACCGTTAAGCGATAGCAAATCCACACATAACTTGAAATTACAAGTCATTTGTGTAAGACTGGATTCGAACCAGGGTGCGTCTGGATGAAAAGTAGACACTGGTACCGCTGAGCCATACTCGCTTTTAAGAAGGAGTACTCGCCGGGAGTAGAAAAAATACTTAGTAATGTGGTATATCGAGATTAACTCGATGTTGCGTATCATAAGTCTGCAGGTAGCGCCACAGTCGCCCGCCAGTTAGAAGCACGCTCGAGTCAGCGTGAAATGTCAACCACGCTGGCAAGCGACTGCGAGCATGCTGGAGCATAATCATTACTTCTTATTATCGAATGAGAGTGGCCAACTCTGGTGTCGAGAGTTTATCAAGCTACGGGCCTTTGACATGGCTTAACGATTGCCGTACTAAAACAAAAAAAAAACAGCTAAGCTAACAGCAAGTACTAGACAAACAGTCGGGATCTACATTAACGTATCAACCGAGCCACAGTAGCGCCCGAAATGCTATGTAGCTGAACTACGGGCGCTTCAATTATTACTTAATTAATTATAATATAGAATTTTACGGAGTAATAAACTAATTATATTACATGATTGTATTAATTCGTGCTACTATAAAAAAATAATGTTCGATACAATATAATTATGTCGAAATCTATTCTTACGTCAAATTTCATCTACTCAATATTTGTAATGTCAAAAATGCAATCATTTAAAATATGTAACTTACGTTGTGCTAAACAAAGAATTCTATAATTGAATGTAGTTTTTAATTCCTTTTGAAAACACCAAAACATTATAAAAGTCAAGAAATTATAATTTTTTTTTTTTTTTTTTTTTTTTTTTAACCTGAACGGGTTTGCACTTGACCATAGTTTACCTGATAGCAGGCAAAGGCTATGGCCTAAGATGGAGCGTGCTTACCCGATAAGAACCGATTCACTCTCGCTTTGAAGATCGCTGGATTATAGTGCGTGGGGAACAGAGAGTCAGGCAGGGAGTTCCACAACCTTGCGGTACGAACAATAAAGGTAATATATAATAAGAACAATAATTGATTTGTTATTGAGTAAGGGTAATATATAATAAGAACAATAATTGATTTGTTATTGATATTTTTGACATACGAAATGTCAAAAATGTTAAAACACTGGTAAATTATGACATCCGCTCAATATGTGACGTTTAAATGCCAACCAGCTTAATACGGAATCGAAAAATGAATACCCCGACCAAAGAGTGTAGAAATAGAACTAATGTCTTAATTCACGATTGTTGTCAAACATTTATAGAGAAACCAAAGTTTATTAAAGATAACTTTTTATTGTTCTGATCATAACAGTGTAATTTCCACGAAAAGCAGAAATAAAACAAACGAACTGCTAAATTGTGGAACTCCCTGCCTGACTCCCTGTTCCCCGCGGAATATGACCTTGCGATCTTCAAAGCGAGAGTGAATCGGTTCTTACTGGGTAAGCACGCTCCATCCTAGACCGTAATGATTGCTTACTATCAGGCGAAATACGGTCGAGTGCAAACCCATTCCTTGTTAAAAAAAGTGGTACTACAAGTGGTGCCGCCACATTTTCTACACTTTTGGTCGGGGTACACAGAGAACCCTCAGCGTACAACACTAATTGCAGCAATACAGATGTAAATATAAATATAAATGTACGCACACTTTTGGGAGGATAAATAAGAAAATTTTGATTTAATAAAGAAAATAATAAAAAAAGGAACAGAATACTCCTTTGTTTTTGCCAGCTAGATGGCACCACAGTCGCCCGCCAGTTGGAAGCGCGCTCGAGTCAGCGTCAAATGTCAACCACGCTGGCAAGCGGCTGCACATAATTACTAACACCATTTTTTTCTATGATTTTTGAAAGTTCATGACACCCTAAGCCACCTAAATGGTAATAATATATGTTTAAAAAGTGGCTTTAGTCTGTAAAAAAATAAAACAAATGACACAATTTTTTTCTATGACTTTTGGAAATTCACGACACCCTAAGCTACCTAATGGTAATATGTTTTAAGGCGGCTTTGGTATGTCAAAAAAAAATGTTACCTTGTTTTTCTATGATTTTTAGAATTTCACAACACCCCATAGCCTAGATAACTAACACATTAGTGTTCGTTACCAAACCCAATATATATTTAAATAATGAAGCTTTAATTACTTCATATATCTAGTCATCTTCTTCTTTTTATCGAATGAGTGTGGCCAACTCTGGTGTCGCGAGTTTATCAAGCCGCCCTAAGGGCCTCTAACATGGCTTAACGACCGCCGTACTAGACAAACATCCGGGACCTAGAACTTAACGTTAATTATCTATTTATGTATTGTGTGTATGTATGTCTTCATCGTTGAAATGTCAAAAACGTCTCATATCATAACGTTAGACTTGTAACTTATAAAATGGAGTGTTTTAATGATAAAATTTACAATTGCTTATTTTGAACGCATATTTAAAAAAATATGAGTTATTTTAAAATATGCCACTTAATCTGTTGAAATTTGTAATTATGACATTTGTTATTTTAACATTTATCAAATTAAAAAAGTCACATACATTAAAAAGTTCACTTTTTAATACGAGTTACACTTATGCCATAATTACATATTCTTCGTCTACACTCTACCGCCGGTGCCCTTTCAGATGTCTTATTGTTGTAAATTTTGACATTTATAATAAGACATTCACATAATTTTCCAATACGTAACATTCAAAAGTCAACTTATGAATTACTCTTATGTCATAATCACACTTTCTTCCCCAGATGCCTTTTGCCGTCGTCCTTAAATAATTGTAAATTTTGACATATGCCTAATTTCAACATTTGCCAAATTTTGACATTTGCCAAATTTTCATAAATGTGACACATTCAAGAGTCAACTTTTTAATGCAATAAATTGTCGTATAAAATGACAAATCTATTTTCTTCATCCACTCTCTACCACCGGTGCCCTTTAAACAAAACTAGCGGAGTCGTCCTTAAATAATTGTAAATTTTGTCACATATTATTTTTGACATTTGCAAAATTTTGACATTTGCCAAATGTTTTATGAATGGGACATTCAAAAGTCAACTTTTCAACATTAATTGTCGTATGAAATGTCAAATTAATTTTCATCCTCCGCCCTCTACCGCCGGTGTCCTTTAAGATGTCTCAGCGCACATCTAGCGGCGGTGCCTTTAGCGATGCGATAGTTTCTCCCGATGCCTTTGAAGGTGCCGCGACCGAACACTTCCACGCACACTCGCACGCGACGACCGTCCGCCAGACGCTCGGGTTTACTGCGAGCAGAGAATTATTAGATTAAATTACATTTTCAGATTTATTTGTATATATTGTAGTTGTCATTTTTTAACAGTGAAATAGATATGTCTCTATGATAAAAAGTGACCTCAAAACGAAAATTGGTTTAAGATTAGTAAAAAGATTTTACATAATACAGCATTGCTGTATACGATACAGACGCGTTCAGTGATACTTGACTGATAATGGCTGATCAGTCATGTAACACTGAACGCCTCCAGCTCGGCACCCATGAGGCGCACATATGACTAACTTACTAACTAACTCACCCAAACTTGGCTGTATCCGGTTCAGCTTCTAGCAGCTCCCTCACGGGTGACTTGGGTGCGGCTGCACTAAACGCCTCCAGCTCGGCACCCATGAGGCGCACGTATGACTAACTAACTAACTCACCCAAACTTGGCTGTATCCGGCTCAGCTTCTAGCAGCTCCCTCACGGGTGACTTGGGTGCGGCTGCACTGAACGCCTCCAGCTCAGCACCCATGAGGCGCACGTATGACTAACTTACTAACTAACTCACCCAAACTTGGCTGTATCCGGTTCAGCTTCTAGCAGCTCCCTCACGGGTGACTTGGGTGCGGCTGCACTGAACGCCTCCAGCTCGGCACCCATGAGGCGCACGTATGACTGCCACACCGCTCCTAGGGACATGCCTAGGGGGGAAAACAAATATCTCTCTATTACTCTTTGAAAACTATTGTAAGACATTTTGACACTTTTGACACAAAGCAAGAACGGTCTATTCGGTAGTAATTGAGCACGGCTGGCTGGCGACAGCAGTGTGTGACTAGGCGGAGCACGGCTGGCTGGCGACAGCAGTGTGTGACTAGGCGGGCGACAGCAGTGTGTGACTAGGCGGGCGACAGCAGTGTGTGACTAGGCGGGCCCAAACACGGTAGTCGTAACGTATCGAACACGTGCGTCGGCTACGACGTTTTTAATATTGAGCAAAAAATACATACAATAAACGTGTTTATTTTTATAAACACGTTTATTGTATGGGGACCCCGCTTAATATATATATTTTTTTAATTTTAGTTTAGTTGCTAAAGCGGCAACGGAAAGACATCATTTGTGAAAATTTCAGCTTTCTAGCTATCACAGTTTATCAGATACAGCCTGGAGACAGACAGACAGACAGGCTTAGTAATAGGGTCCCGTTTTACCCTTTGGATACGGAACCCTAAAAAACACGGTATAGAAATTGTATTGCATTAGGAAGTAAGCTGAAGATGATGATGATATTTGATGATAGGACTGCACGAAGAGTAATTTAAGTACGTAAGTAATTTGTATCAATATTAGTATATCTGTTTTAGCTTAATGACTTCAGTGAATTAATAAATAAATGACTGTGATATGTACCGAGCACAGTAATCATTTACAAATACATCTCCATTTAGCGGTGGCCGATGTAGCAAACTCGAGTCCAATCCGGATATGATTACCAAGGCAAAATTATTAAATTTTTATTGAAGTGACATTTATCGAATGTCTAAATTAAAAATGTCTGTAAAATCTCATGTCAAAAAATATTATACATCACGGCCGTGACGAATTTACGTAAATAAAGGTTCTGGTCCATATTTACAGCCAAAAATATATTTTCAAGGAAATTAATTAGGCGCTAAACAAGCAATAAAATATAATATAAGCACAATTTAGAAATTTAGAAATCTATAATAATATTATAAAGCTGAAGAGTTTGTTTGTTAGTTTGTTTGAACGCGCTAATCTCAGGAACTACTGGTGCGAATTGAAAAATTATTTTTGTGTTGGATAGACCATTTATCGAGGAAGGCTTTAGGCTATATAACATCACGCTGCAACTAATATGAGCAAAGAAACGATGGAAAATGTGAAAAGTACGGGGAAAATTATTCATCTTTGAGAGCTTCCGTTGCGTGTGCTGCGAAAACGGTTCAAGATATTAAAAAAAATATGTATGAAAGAATTATTCCTCTTGAAATGATCTAACAAAATGTCTGCAACAGTATGTGTCTATCTTTTAAGATTAACTCACTAAAACCGTTTTTATGGTAATAACTATTCCATGCGGACGAAGTCGCTGGCACAGCTAGTATATCTATATATTGTTATTATAGGCAGCTATATTGTATTCTCTCTCTAGCTCATATTTGTATATATATTAATCTTCACACTTAGATCAAGCTGTGCACACATGAATTGGTTCTGGATCGAAACCAGCGAAATGTGTATATTCAGATAATATAAGAACATATTCTGTTTTGTGTGCCATAATAAATAAATAAATAAATATCTAGAGAATATTAAACAAGTCTTACCAGAATCTAAGAATATAGCGCCAGCGACGGACTCGAACAAGTCCCCTAACGCTTTAGGCACTTCCACGTCTTCCGCTTGCTCTAACTCGTCCTCTTGGATCAGGTAATGCTGGAAAAAGAGTAAATAACATAAATAATATTGATATTAGTGTTATATTTATTTTTATTTTCATTGTGACATGTGTAAATCTAAATTATATATAACTCAAATGTGACTGACTGACTGACATAGTGATCTATCAACGCACAGCCCAAACCACTGGACGGATCAGGCTGAAATTTGGCATGAAGGTAGATGTTATGACGTAGGCATCCGCTAAGAAAGGATTTTTGTAAATGCCACTTTAAAAGGGGTGAAATAGGGGACGCAAGTTTTACATCTTAATGCGAGCGAAGCCGCGAGCACCTATTTGATTTACTATAATATAATTACCTCTTCGCTAATAGAGTGTCCATTCTCCTCCTGTACCCGCACGTACTTGGTGAGAACTTCGTTCAGCCCAGGCGACATGTGACGGAAGTATCTGGAGACAAACACACTATTTATTAACAAATAATAATAAGAATTAAGGAAAAACAGGCGGAAATCCATTTTAGTTTTTTTTACAATAAACCACATCATGTTATATATTTCTGTTTCTTTGAATCGTATTTCCTAATGCCTGAGGGTCGTGACTCCCCCGCAGAATTAATTCGTTAGGGGAGTTTTTTTGTGCAGATATCAATAAGGTTTAGTGAAGATTATGTTTTTTTTTGTTTCTTAGTCGATAACAGAACACGTTTCAGCAGTTTTAAGAATTCCTGTCTGTTTATTTAATTGAGCATCACACAAAAATGGCTGAACAGATTTTAATAATTTTTGGTATGTAGGTATAAGTATAAAAACTTTAACTTACTTGTGAAACCCATGTCTGACAGCCAAAGTAGCGAAGATGGTGTTGTTGACGAGTGCAGAGCGCAGGTCGGTGAGCGCGCCGGGGCAGTGGCGGCGCGCGTCGCCGTACAGGTGACGGGTTATCAGGTAATCTGCGGGGGAGGTAGTCGTGGTACTTGTTCAGAACAAGAATATAATAGAAAATTCTTTATTGCAACACACGATGATAATAAAAAAGAAAGAACAACAAAAAAAATACTTATACCTACTAGAGCCACAACTGGCGGCTTTATTGCTAAAAGCAATCTCTTCCAGGCAACCATTAAAAGAAATTATTAATTACTAGATTAGCGTGTTTCTTAAAAGAATTTGGTAAAGGTTTGCGTTTTCAAAAGAAACTCTTGAAAACGCCTACCAAATAAAAGCGACCAACGCCTGATTGAAACAAGCGAGCAACAATTTTGCGTTTTGTACTTCTCAAAAGAGTTTAAAGAATCAGGTTATGCCAAACTCTTCTGAGAGGAACAAATCGCAAAATTGCTTGTTTTTTCCCAATGCTGGGTATAAGCCTCTCTCTTGTCATGTTTTATGTAACTTACCTCTTTCTCTCTCTTGGGCCGTATTTCCTCATGACTCGAGGGTCAGGACTCCCCCGCAGAATTGAGTTCTTTTGTGCATGCCTGGTGATCGACCCAGGTCCTTCCACGGAAGACACCATGTCCTGTGGTCTTCAAACTTATCGGTTTCCTCACGATGTTTTCCTTCGCCGCCAAGTGTAAGTTACCTATATCAATGAATATGTCACTCACCCAGTATGGCGTCTCCCAGGAACTCTAGTCGCTGGTAGCAGTCTGTGAGGCGGTTCCTGTGATGCGAGGCGTGAGTCAGAGCCTGCAGGAGCAGCGAGCGATCTTTGAAGCGGTACTGCAGGGTCCTTTCTAGCGCATCGTAGCCTGGGAACAACAGGGGAATAATAAAAAACATAGCAATTATGAGAATAATCCAGTTTATCGTATTGGAGAAAAAAAAGATAGCTATACTTGCGATCTTCAAAGCGAGAGTGAATCGGTTCTCACTGGGTAAGCACGGTCCCACCTATACCGTAATGTAATGATTGCTTACCATCAGGCGAATGACGGTCAAGTACAAACCCGTTCCTTGTAAAAAAAGAAGAAATTTCAAAGAGTAGCCTATGTTAATGCAAGGTCTAATATTTCTCTGTAACTAATTTCATTCAAATCGTTGAGCGTAACCATAAATATTCCGGGACATTGCACACAGCGCCATCCAGCCCCACACTAAGCAAACGCTTGTGTCGTGGGTACTAGGTAACGGATATAATACTCTCATATTTTTCTTTTGTAAATACATACTTATTATACATACAAACGACCAGACTCAACACAAGCAATTATAAATTTAAAAATTCATAAATAAGTACCTTTTGTGTCATGCGAGAATCGAACCCGCAACCCCCCAAATTAGAAGGCAGAACCACTATCAACTAAACTAATAGGCCAGTCGATAATTGTGATTCATAAATTATTATTATTGTGTTGACGACATTAGAATAACCGCAGGGAGCACCTGGATTCAATCTGCGCAGGACCGGGACAAGTGGCGTACTAAAAGAGAGGCCTATGCTCAGCAGTGGGCGATAACAGGCTGATGATGATGATGACGATGTAATATTAAACTCCTATGACTGCATTTCTATGTATTGTAATCATGTATTATACATAATATGTATGTATTACCTGACAACATCTGTTCCAATTCCCCTTCCGGGTCAGCTATGTACCGCAGTAGAGGCGACGGCGGTGCTTTCAACTCTCCGTACACGATCTGAGAGAAAAGGAGCATATATTTACATAGTAAAATTAAGGATAAGTTTATTTTTTACGACAATATTTCTTCTTCTTATCGAATGCGAGTGGCCAACTATTGTGTCGAGAGTTTATCAAGCCGCCCAAAGGGCCTCTGACATGGCTTAACGACTGCCGTACTATAACAAACAGCCGGGACCGAGAATTTAACGTGTCATCCGACCCACGGAAGCGCCCAAAATGGAAAGCCACATTTCGGTCACCCATCCGCGTTTGCTTAACTTTGGCAATCGTAATGTCCCGAAATATTTTTTCCCATACTATCTCCTCACCTGAGTCCAGTTCCCATCTGCATCCCGGGTGGGTCTCCTCTTCCTTAATACAGTTTGTGAAAGTGCAAAAAGACAGAGCGACTTGGGATTCGAACCTATGTCCCTCTTCATACATACCTATTCAGTATTCATACTTTTTGAAAAGTGCAAAAAGAAATCGCTATTTGGGATTCGATCCCACGTCTAAGCACACATAAGTTTTTTTCCACAAATTTCCTAATCTATCTCCTCACCTGTGTCCAGTTCCCATCTGCATCCCGGGTGGGTCTCCTCGCTCCCACTGGAGCTATGTATTCGCACTCCTCCTCCCACTCCTGCCACTCCCCCTCCACCGCTGAGGATGATGATGATGCGGAGTAGGTCCGGTGCCGCTTCGGCGACGGCGGCGGTTTCTGAAGTTAATAAATGTAGATTTAGACTTTATACGAATTTGTTTATGTAGGTCATTTTCAATTAAGTTTATTTAAAAAAAATGTGTGTGTTGTAAAAACCTAGATCAGATTTAATTTATGTCTTTATTATTGAATACAAGAGTACTAGTATGTGCCTGTGGATTTATTTAAAATTAAAATGAATAGATTAATATTCTATTATTGTAAATATATGGACCAACAACTGAAATAAATGATTTTAAATTTATTTATCGAGATAACACATTTTTTATAATGTGAAAATGACATATACTATGATACTTGTGCTACGAATCCACAGATAAATGCTGACACGAACGGAGCCAAATGAGAGATCTCCACATAACGTGACCTATATACTATTGGAAACATCTCAATAGCGCGAGTTAAAGTGCATACTAACGCCATCTAGTTTGTCGTACACGGAGGCTGGAAGCGTGAGAGTGTGCGCCGGCAGCACGTTGATGCCGAGCCAGCACATAAAGAGCAGGGCGCCGCGCGGGCCGCACTCCAGCAGGTAGGCGCCTATTAGGGCTTCTACGCAGTCTGCTATGGATTTGTCTGAAAAAAAAAACAGTCAAAAATCTATGTATCTATCTACTATCTATATACTCGTATGTATATAAAACTCAAAGGTGAATGACTGACTGATATAGTGATCTATCAACGCACAGCCCAAACCACTGTACGGATCGGGCTGGAATTTGGCGTACAGGTAGATGTTATGATGTAAGCATCCGCTAAGAAAGGATTTTTGGAATTGCCTCTTTTAAAGGGGTGATATAGGGGATGCAAGTTTTACTTCTATGAAATGAATATGAAATAATTTACTGAAAAAATGTGATGGACTATAATGGACATACATACCAGGTATACTGTGCTGTGTGATCAAGTTGTACGGAATATAGCAGCCTGTCGCAGCGTCCTGGGAGTCTGGCGCCTTGCCGTCTCGACACTCCGCCTGTGGAGAACATTTGAATGTTAAATTAATTGGTATACATTACTATAACTAAAAAATGGGAGTGTGGCTCAGCGGTTCCAGTGTCTGCTTTACATCCAGACGCACCCTGATTCGATTCCGGCCCTGAACCAATGACTAGTATTTTCAAGTTATGTGTGGATTTGCACTCGCTTAGCGGTGAAGAAAAACATCGTGAGGAAACCGACATGTTTGAGAAGCACAATATCTGAGGACATGTATCTTCCGTGGAAGGAGCTGGGCGCCCACCACGATGTATCTGCACAAGAAAACTCTCCTAACGAATTAATTCTGCCGGGGGAGTCACGACCCTCATTCATGAGGACTCACCCGGATGTCAGGCGGGTCGGGCGGCGCGCAGTGGCACGGGGGCAGCCAGTTGTCGTGTGGCTCGAACTTGGCTGCGATCATGCGCGCGCCGAGCCGGGCGTTGCGACCCAGCCGGTACAGGTTCAGGTTCGATACCTGGCGGAGGAGAAAATAGATTAAACAAGTAGGAATTTAAAATATTTAACAAATTTTTACTAGAGCCTTTTTTATCAAGAAATCATGGACGTATGGTACATTTTTTCTTGATGAATGTGTATTTCAAGAAATATTGAACCGATTTTTATGTAACTTTCACTGAAGTAGTAGTATTAGGATGTCTCATCGATATCATTTACAGCTTACAAGACATTCATGAACAAACAAAATATTTGGAAGCTAATATATTGAAGTAGATCATCATTATTATTGTATACAACTATATCACATATATGCGGATCGATTTAAAAGTCAGTTAAATGCTAATATGTTAGATAAATACCTGTTTGCTTCTCATATGGCTGAGTTTTCCTTCGTGCACGGTCGGATGGGCGCAATAGAGGTACGCCGTTATAGCGAACTTCAGGAAACTGTCTCCTGCAAAAATAAGGGAAAATTATATACATAAAAAAACAGTGGAAATATTTTTTTAATAATTTTAATATTTCTACCACCAAATAGACAAACATCTACGAGTACATCCGGCCTGATTTCAGAAGGAATGAAGTAATCTTTTTAAAGCAGGTATTCTTTTAGCCGTAAAATAAGTTTAAATTTACCTACAGCCTACCTAGCCTAACAACAACAAAATAAGCCGTTACATCTATATATATAAAACTCAACGGTGACTGACCGACTGATATAGTGATCTATCAACGCACAGCCCAAACCACTGGACGGATCGGGTTGAAATTTGGCATGAAGGTAGATGTTATGACGTAGGCATCCGCTAAGAAAGGATTTTTGGAAATGCCACTTTTAAAGGGGTGAAATAGGGGATGCAAGTTTTACTTCTTAATGCGAGCGAAGCCGCGAGCACCCGCTAGTGTATCATAAGTAGCGTATAAAGCCCATTGAGGGCATAAGCCTCCTCCCTCATAAGCGAAGAGTCGCTGTTTTACGCTTCTCTCATCCAGATGTTGTCTCTATCGAATGTCTATATCTCTGTCTATATCGAATTGATATTTAACTAATTAAGTATGTATATATATAAGTTAAGTACATATTTACGGTCTTATTTATAAAAAATGCCTATAGTATGCTTTAAGCATACTATAGTTAAAGTGTTCAATAAGCATTTAAAGTGTTCTATAAAGTTTACTATTTATAAACGTTCTATAAACCTTCTATAACTATAGTTCCCACGTGGTACCGACAATAAGCCAAATCATTGCCAGTATAAAGAAAAAGTCAAAGAAGAACGAAATTAACCACAGATAATACGTATCTTAGTGCCAAATATATGCTAACTGCGTCAAAAACACAAAATTTTGTCTATGCTCGGACACAAACAAATGTCAAAGTCGTTGATATTCAGGCGCGCAAATATCATAGTTTACGCAAAAGTTTGAATAAAAATAAAATAAAATGAATACGGAATTTAGAAAAAGGCAACGTAGTGAAAATTGGCTGGAGGAAGACAAGGCCCATATGGCCAACGAGCAACAAAAATTAAAGAAAATAAAATTAAAAGAAGAGCTTTTGAAATTAAAAATAATTTATTATTTAGCACGTGACGATGGAAAAAGACCTGACGGTATGACTCTTGTGTCCTGGAAGTTGGGTCGGCCCCTTGTGTGGGACGCAACTTGCGTCGACACATTGGCGCCGTCTCATCTGTCTTTGACACGGTGTCGGGCTGGAGCGGCGGCTATTATTGCCGAGCATCATAAGAGACCAAATATGCTAACCTCAGCCGAGGTTACATATTTGAGCCTCTTGGAGTCGAGACTTTGTGGCCGTGGGGTCCGGGAGCCCATACTATTTTCCAAAACCTCTCGGAGCGCTTGGTTGACGCGACGCATGACCAAAATGCTGGCCTTTTTCTGGCTCAACGTATCAGCATTGCCATCCAGCGTGGTAATGCGGCCAGTATGCTGGGCACGCTGCCCTCTGGTAGTGGGCTGGAGCACTTAGATTATCTTTAGGCTTTTCTAAAGATTTTCTAAGTGCCCCTTTTTGTAGTAGTTAGAAGTAGTATGTTTAGTTTTTCTTCCCTAGTTTTTATATTTTATTATTGTAAATAAAGTAAATGATTTAATATAAAAGTAAAACAGAATGAAATACATAGAAAGACTTTTATTAACATGTTTATCACTAATCACACATACTAAGATACTTTCATTTAGCATTATCACATGTCTGTACTATTAATTTATTTATTACAAGAGCAGCAGTGTCATTGTGTAGGCACAATAAGGGCTAATCTTTATATATAATTCTGAGTGGAGACACATAATGTCACCGGATCTGGTTTTACAATTCCACATTTTTTCTTGTTTTAGTTTTGGCTTAACAGTAAAATCATAGTACATGCTCCAAAGAATAATTTTTCATGTTATGTTCATAAAGATTATCACTTCTAGGTATATGTAAATCTGTCACCAAGCACCTAACAGTATGTTCTGTCAATTAGTAAATTTGTTACCAAACACCTAGCGGTATGTTCTTGCAGCCTCCTTTGAGAGCCAGTACCATTACAGTACAGTTATATGCCAACTTCAACCACAGTATCACAAATTTTACTACTCACTAAAATGTGACCTAATAAATGATTGCAAGATGGCATTTGAGCGTTCACTTGCAACTTGTCCTGGCTCCTCTTGGACTACTGGATTTGCCTGGTGAGCATCTGAGTTACTTGCAAACACAGCATCCCCCTGGTCAATGGCAATATTATGTAATACTGCAAGTGCTACTATTGTAGGCTTTACATTCTCCAATTTGCAAGTGATTCCAAACAAAAGGCACTGAAAACGCTGTTTTAAAACCCCAAAACATCGTTCCACAGTGTTTCTTGTTGCTATATGTGCCTCATTATATTTTTCTTCACACCTATTCTGGGGCCTTGATATTGCTGTGAAGAGATATGGTTCCAATTTATAGCCGGAATCTCCTAGGAGTCTTCCTCTAAAAGGCCCCATCTCAAAGCGCTTTTTGAGTGACGACTCATTAAAAATTCTTGCATCATGGGTGCTTCCCCTCCACCTGGCCACAATGTCTCTGATGCGGAGACGTGCATCACAGGTAACCTGTAACAATATATTTTTTTAACAAATACTATTCTACATTGGATAACTGATATAATTAATTCATGAAGTCTTTAAAAACATATTAGGTACATACTTGCACATTCAGCGAATAAAATCCCTTTCTATCCGCATCGTCGTTTCTTGTTCAGTGAAGTGTCAGGCATCTTTATAAAAGATGCTGAAAGCCTTGCCAGTGCATGGGCTACTTGTGCTCAAACCATGCTTGTGGTCGGCTGCGACAATCTGTGGTGGTCGCCAGCATCTTCTTGTACCTAAAATAAAAACAGATGACTTGTAAAAAGGGATTTTGAGACGAACAACAGAAACCGACTCAGTAAACAGAAGGTATATATACCTCACGTCGACCCCAACACCTAATTGCAGTCAATACTTGCAGCTCTGGTGAAATGCTCGATCCTCTTCGGTCTTGTTGTATCTCTTGCCTGACCAAGGCGATGACAAAATGTGCCGTAGATTTATAAGGCGATACCGTTTTCTAAAATCTTCGTCATCCAGAGAAAACGGATCAAATCTTTCTCTATAATGTTTTTGCCGACACTGCTGTGTATTCATTTCGCCAGTTCTTCAATTGCTTCGATAGCAGCCAAACTTTGTAAAGCTTGCATAGATGCCGAAAACTCACAAGTTCACAAGAAATTTTACAATTGAAATATATTACCCTAGGGCCTAGTCACAATCAAAGACAGCCGCTACAAAATTCGATTGATTGTTTTTATTTTACTCCAAAGACAGCAAATCAGCTGATGGCAGGATAGTCGGCCATCTTGGATCTTATAGCACCGCTATAGTACGGTTAAAGTGGGGTCCTCGCTACTATAACTTTACAATAGACTTATAGAACTGTTTAGCGCTATAGTGCGTTTATAAATACCGATTATGGTCATTTTTCTTATAGTGATGTTATAGAACACTTTAACTCTTCTATAACTTTTTATAAATAAGACCGTTAGAATATATCTGTAATTTTATAATAATAAGCTGACATGTAATTCGACCAAATCTATAGGTACTAATATTATAAAGCTGAAGAGTTTGTTTGTTTGATTGAACGCGCTAATCTCAGGAACTACTGGTGCGAATTGAAAAAATATTTTTGTGTTGAATAGACCATTTATCGAGGAAGGCTTTAGGCTATGTAACATCACGCTGCAACTATTAAGAGCGAAGAAACAATAAAAAATGTGGAAAAAACGGGGAAAATTATTCATCTTTGAGGGCTTACGTTGCGTGAGCTGCGAAAATGGTTCAAGTCGTGGGTAACAGCTATAATTTATAAAGCTGAAGAGGTAGTTTGCAAAAATAAATACGATGCCCAAAATAACTATTCCACGCGGACGAAGTCGCGCGCACAGCTAGTTATTAATAAAATGTTTATCTGTTTATCTTATTAATTAAGAAAGAAAGAAACATTACCTATTGTCTCGAGTCGCTCCAAATTGATGCCGTCGTTTGCGTTGGACATAGTTAATGCCTGCAAATAAACAAGAAACGTTTATATTTACTTTCGACTTGATAAATAAAAATCTACAACAATTTCGTTACATTTTGATGATTTCATATGGATTTTATCATGCTTAAATTTTCAGCAAAATGTCATAAGATGAAATTATAAAAGTAAATCTTATTGATTTCTAAGTGTTTTTTTGGAATCTATATTGAATAGAAAATCACGTCTAGTGTCACGACTGCCAGCCTTATCGTTAAAAGTGCAATATCTTCTAGGCAACCATTATAAAACTTAAAAGATTTTCCACTTAAATTAAAGTTAAGTTAATTACGTATCGTAATACTTTATTCTCCTAATAAATGAATAAATGACTGATTATTACTCCACCAACCTGTAAAATAACACTAGGACTCGGCCCCGGGTGTCCCTCCAGATCGGGCTGGTAGTCGAAGTCAAACTCCTTGCCATTCAGACCTCTATTGTCATTGTAATAAGGTGAAAATTCCCTTGTCTTGAAGTTTTTTAATTTCTCCTCATATTTTTCCTTTGAATCGAAACCAACGTTGGCAATTTTTTCGTTCACATAATCTGGGGAATCTGTAAAGGTGATGTGTCAGTTGTTAAGTCATGCCAGAGGCCCTAAGGGCGGTTTAAAAACTGGTGAGTTAGTCACTCTCATACATATATGTATATAAGATAATTAATGTTTATTCTTCTTCTTCTTCTTATCGAATGAGAGTGGCCAACTCTGGTGTTTATCAAGCCGCCCTAAGGGCCCAGAATGATTATTGATCTGTAATGTTACCATATTATAAAAAAAATAAGTACAACTGATATATACTAGTTATGCTAAATTTGTCAAATTTAATCATCTACATTTCAAATCAAATTAAACTTAATGAGTCTTATTACAAAACGTGGTTTAACTATTAGTCCAGAACTTTGAAAATATGCAGTCCATTTTTGTTGTTCAAAATTTGTCTGTCTTCTGTCATAATAATCAAACTGTCAAAATGTTACCAATGATAAATTAACGTTCCAATTTGAAGTTGACATTTGATTGTTTGTGCGTGATGATTGAACAACAAGAACCGCCTCTTTATTTTCAAAGTCCTTAACTAATATTTAACCGCGTTTTGTAATAATACGGAATAATCATATATCTACTTACCTATATCGACATCTATCATTGAGAAACAATTCAGTTTCTTTATCTCTTCATCTTGCAATGTTGACTTCAAATTTGACAGCAGAACCCTTTTGTTTCTCTCTATGCTTTCCAAAGTGATTTGTCCGTCGACAATTTTCAATGCACTTTTTTCTGGGAAAAGGCTTTTTATCTTATCTTCTAGGGGGGGAAGAGGAACGTTTTTGCTGTTTTTGGTCTCGATCTCTGGAAGCAATTCCGCGATGGCTGCATCCTTTTTGATGAGACTACCGTTTGAGATGATCTCGCTTTTGTGACGCTCGACGGATTTTCGGAATTTCTCCACGAACTGAGAACGAAAGAATAAAAGTACGAAATGTCAAAGTAAATATTATATTCTAATCAAAACTGATATACAAAAAGGCATTTTTACAACGAGATATAGCTATTTCTTTAGTCAAAAATATGTTTTAGATGTTTGGAATCAAATCAGATCAACATGCTAAAATAGCTGTAGAATCCGTTTCACAAAACGTAACTTTTATAAAGAACGGTAAAAAACATTCCATCCTATTCGCACAATATAGCTCTTCCATGAAAGGGAAAAGATGGCATGATTTTAACCGCTCTTTATACTGGTCACGTTTAATAAAACAGGACTATAACATTGTGAAGCTAGTTCTTGTATTTTGTGTATTGAAAACACTTTATTAATAACACCTACTAACAGGAATTAGCACGATGAAACACACGAAAACTAAAATTAATTCTGCGGGGGAGTTGCAACCCTCATTAATGAGGAGGACTTACAGTCGTGTCCAGCTGTCCGCAGCGCACGTACCGCGCTGCCTTGTATTCTATACTGACTGTGTGCACTCTACAATACATGTGCCACTATCATAAACTTTTGTATGAAACTTATACACTTTTGAATGACTCTTATACATTTGTGTCGAACCACTATATCCATCGTCATGATATTGGTACAATAGAGAACACTAGACGCTTACAACATGAGTGTATCTAAATAGAGCTAAAAAAAAAAGCTCAAAGGTGGCTTACTGACTGACTGACATAGTGATCTATCAACACACAGCCCAAACCACTGGACGGATCGGGTTGAAATTTGGCATGCAGGTAGATGTTATGACGTAGGCATCCGCTAAGAAAGGATTTTTGGAAATGATACTTTTAAAGGGGTGAAATAGGGGATGCAAGTTTTACTTCTTAATGCGAGCGAACCCACTAGTTAGTTAATACGCTGCCTTGTACTCTATACTGACTGTGTGCACTCTACGATGCATGTGCCACTGTCATACACTTTTGTATGAGACTCTTACACGTTTGTACGAAACACATACACTATGGTATGAAACTCATACACTTTTGTATGAAACTCATACACTTTTGTATGAAACTCATACACTTTTGTATGAGACTCACACACTTTTGAATGAAACTCATACATTTATGTCAAACAAAGTAGACAGTGACTACCTTCTTCTTTCATCTTCAGTAAACTTATCACAACTGAGAGCACTAGAAGTTTACAAAATCCTTGTATTAGTGTGTATGACAGTGTAAACAAGTAAGCTGTTGCTTGCCACGGCAGGAGATACTGCGGCTTTGCGTCACAGGATCCCAGGATACCTATCGCAAAGCCCAGTAAAACCTACTTGGAGTAGCCAAAGGAAACAAAAAACGCGGTATGTATGTAGACATTAAGTTTTTACATGAATAAACGATCATTTATTATTATTATTATATGAGTGTACTTACACTCGCGTCAGGGTGTCCGCAGGGCACGAGGGCCGCCAGCTACTTGGCGCCCCACGCCTGCGAAGCGGGCGCGCGCGCGGGCGCGTCCGGCGCACGCACCGCGCTGCCTTGTACTCTATTCTGACTGTATGCACTCTACCATCTAGGTGCCACTGTCATACACTTTTGTATGAGACTCTTGCACGTTTGTATGAAACTCATACACTTTTGAAC